>JBAMCR010000147.1:0-49642 GCA_037075045.1 Mulgravea parasiatica | reverse complement strand
TCATTTAAAAAATAAAATGTTACAGCGATATTGGTAAAAGCCTTCCAAAAGTACGGTGACTTTAGTGGTACACTGTATATATACATATATGTATGTGTATTGCAATATTATTATACGAGGTGCGCAACCGCAAGTTTCACACTTTGTGCAGCGCCAGCGGAAATTCTGATTTTTCTGCTTCCTCAACTGCATAAAAATGGAAAATGGGAAATGAACGTTAAAGAACTGTGATCTTTATTGTTTCAAAGTTCCTTAAACCATGTTTAATCATAATATATACCTATAAATTCAAATAAAAATTTTTATTTTAATTATATCATATTTTTATTATTATTATTTTTTGTATTTAAACATTTTTATGTTTATTTTAGTCAGCAAATTAAACACAGTCTTTTATGATAAAAGTTTAACAAACACGTGAAATAGATTTTTTAAGTTTTATCTTCTGAAATGTGAACAATAAAATGATTAAAACACAAAATAGTGTAGAAGCCGAAAGAGAAGGCCGAGGATAAGAGACAGAGAGAAAGAGAGATTTCATAAACTTAACTTAAGCACAAGTCATGAAACATTTTATTCGTTTCTTTTTTTTTGGCAATGACAAGTTGCAACATGCCTTTCGAACTTGAAAGTTGTTGCCACAGCTTGCAAGTAATGATAACATTACAGCTACATACACTTTCATACTTTCAAGTATGTGTGTATACACACACACACAGTCACACTCATATCCTCCCACACGATTGAAAAAATGTTGTGCTTAATTTCAATTATATTTGCGGCTTTTACATGGAAACATTCCCTAACGGCTGTTGCCAAATGCTTCTCATCTGTTTCGCATTTTGAATACCCTGCAAATGTAGAACAACAACGAGCGGGTATCCACGCACCTAAGATGTATGTATACATATGTAATGATATAAATATTTTGTATTTTTGTCGAAATATAATATAAATGAATTCATTAAAATAATTTGCAAAAAATAAAAATAAAATTTTTTTTAAAATCATAAGTTTTTAATTTTACATATAAATATAAATATAAATATAAATATAGGGTGTTCCCACTGTTGGGCACTTACATACTCGTATCTTAGTTCAGTTCTTGTGGCTTGCTGGATCAGCACAGCACGTACGCTTACATACAGATACATACTCGTATATATATGTAATTTGTTACAGTAAACGGTCTTTAAAATGAAATCCATTTTAGCTAAGCTCTGGCATCGCATTTAGGTCGTTTAAATAACAATTCCAATTGAATTTAAATAATAATTGCATGTCAGCATATGTATATGTATGTGCCGTGTATGTATGTAGTTATATACCTGAACAATCAGCTATTTCTTGTAGCATATACATTAAATTGTTTATTAAAATGGAGTTTTTTAAAACAAAAGAACTTAAAAAAATATTTACAATAACAACCGATATAATTAAATTGAATTGATTTGCAAATATTTATTAAAATGTGTGTAAAGGACCTTTTGGTTTTTTGTTTTTTGTTTTTGGTTTTTAGTTTTGAAATTTGATTAATAATAGTAGCTTAACATGTCGATGGCCCGTGGTGTGTTTATATTTATCAAATTCAAATTGAATATTGTATCTCAACTAACGAGTGTCTGTTGGATGTATTCAAGTGTTCACCCACTTTTGCTTATCCTTTATGTTGTTAGCCCAAAGGGTTTGACTGTCTGTCTGCCCGTCTCTCTGTCCAAAAGTGAAGTGCAGCGCATTGCAGAGGCGAATGCTTCGCATAGTTTTCATCCGGAGTGGTTGAGTAATAAGTAATCGTAGTGTTAGTTTACATGTGTGCCCCATACTCGTATATATATGTATATGTATATGTGTATGTGTGTGTGTGTGTTGCTGTGTATTTAGTTGTCTGCGCTGAAAAGTATACTATGCCAAAAATGTGCACTTGCGTGCGGAGGTGAGTGATGAATTGATTGGCGAATGATTGTATTGCTTGGTTGAATGCTTGCGGTGGGTGGATGGATGGATGGGTGGATGGCTGGAGGGGGGATGGAGCGTTTTTAAAATTAAATTCCAACAGCAATTCAATCAAAAATACCAACAACCGAGCACAATAACACCATGAACGAAAGAGATGCCATTTAAAAATAGTATATGTGCATACATACATATTTATTTATTTATTAATTTACTTTCCCTGCAATCAGTTCAAAGTTCATAATTAAATTGCCAGCACAGAAAATGTATTGTTCTTTTATTTTGTCTTTTTATTATTAATTGTTTCTTATTGCAAATAGGCAAACGAAATGAAATACAAAATATTTCACAGTATATGGTATATACATACACATATTATATAACAAGTTGTTTCGCATTGAAGAGTCAAAAGAAAATGATTGTTTTTTTTTAATGGAATAAACATTTACAATTACAATTACATTATTATAATAAGAAATGCATTTATAGCAACTATTCAAAGTATTCACATATCATTATTCACAGCCGATGTGAATGTGAATGACAGCCCCGTACATTTGATACTCTGTGATACCGCTGGCCAGGACACGTTGGACCCACTGAGGGAACTATCCTATCCGGAAAGTGATGTATTTCTGCTCTGCTTCTCCGTGGTCAAGCCCGAAACGTTCGGTGCCATCAAATCAAAATGGGCGCCAAAATTTGAAAAAACAAAGGCCGCTCTCATACTCGTTGGCACGCAGTCCGATTTGAGAAGCAATTTGAATGTGCTGAGCAAATTGCAGGTGAGTTATTGCTATATATATACATATATGCATGTCTGTTTGTGTATGTATGTGTGTGTGTATGTGTGTGTATATGTGTGTGTGTGTTGTCTGTTGTGCGTGTATGTATTGTCTTCTGGATGCTATCTGTTATCTGTTGTGTATTGTCTGTGCGTGTTTGTTGATTTTGTTTATTTATGCGCCACAGTCCAATGGTTCATTTTTATTTCTCTCTCTCTCTCTCTCTCTCTCTCTCTCTCTCTCTCTCCTACATACTCTCTGTCTCTCTCATTCTGTCTTTGTCTTCTTTTTTTGGTTGTTGTGTGTTTAAATATTTATGAAATTCTTATTTGATTTCCACATATGCTACGGGGCGCTACGTTAACCATGAATAAGCAGACAAATGGCGAGAAACCAATTACGTATGCAGACGCCTGGGATCTGGCAACAACAATTGGCGCCAAATACATTGAGACCTCGTCAGCCACACAGGTGAGTTAAATATCTTGGAATATACAGCATAACGTGCATAATGTTGTATCTTTTGTGGCAATGTGGCAAGATTGTATTGCCCGCCATCATATTAATTAAAGCATCTCACACAGCGAGTGCTATCAAGCAGATACATTACATACAATATATACTGTATTCATATATATATATATATAGTATAGTATATATATAGTATCATACAATATATTTATGTGCTATATTAAAGTATTTGGACAGCAAAGTCATTGCACTAACAGCAGCTACAACAACAGCAACATTAACAACTAGACAGCATATTACCATTCAGCACGCCGAATATTATATACTCTATCAATGAATTGTTAACAATATAACACAGATTTAAATTAATTTTTGTTCTTTTATTTTGTATGACATTGATTTTATTTTTTTCCAACGTTGTACGTTAATACACCATATATATTTATTATATGTATGTATGATTTATGTTTGTATGTATATACCCTCAGCAAGGGTATAGTAATGTCTATGCTACAAGAAATCCTTTGGGTTGTCCTTGTATGTGTGCAAACACTTAAAAAGCAAAACTCTGTTGAATGTTGGCGCTTGGGATACGTTTGCCTTAGAGGCGCTGTCTTACACGGCTCTTTATGGTAACATCGCCACACACACATACACACACACATACACATACAGCATTCAGGTGTATATACGTGTATAAATGTATATGTATATACAATAATCATAATTGTGCGGTTTTCGGGCTGTGGCAACTGTAACGTTAACAGCTTCTCTGGCAATGCTGCAGATACTTTAGCTAAACTCACTTCCGAGTCGCCTGCAGGACGAAAGCCACCATTTTGTCAGCCGAGGAGCATTGCACTCGTCGCCTTGTGTTCTCAATGGAGACGCTAATGCTGACTGTTGACTGACTGCTACAAGGCAGATGCATTTCGATACCCTGTAAACATCAAATGTTCAACGCAATGTCATGCCAATTATGCGATATTAAACAAGAAATCTATTCTATTTATCAAAATTCATTTCATTTATTGTAACGTATATATTATGTAAGAAAAAACATTTCGAATAAATTGATTCATTCACAAAAATTAATACAGGATATCTGACATATGGGTACTTTCAACTAGACAGTTTTTATTTTATATTGAAGCTCAAAGCAGAACAAATAAAAAAAAAAAGAAACGTTGACAAATTGAGGAAAATGCCGACGACAACAGGCCGAAAAAATTCACTGAGCCGTGGCAAAAATTTGAAATAAATTCAAGTAAAGCCAGCCAAGGGATTTACATTAACAACATGACTTCAAGTATTTATTGTATGTATATACATACATACATAAGTATATGTATATTGCAATAGTATTTGCTATTTGTAAATTTACTTTCAACTAACAAATTTCGATAGAATTTAAACATTTTTTTTTTATTTTACTTTTATTTTAACGTATTTTAATTTATTTTTTTTTTCTTTTCTTCAAAACAGGACAAAGTCAAGGAAGTTTTCGATACCGCCATCTGGGAGGGTTTAGTGCCAACCACTTTGCCGCCGACGCCCTCCTTCTGGAAGAAGCTATTTTGTCTGGCCTGAAGTGGGAGGGGCCAGGAGGAGCGCTAAGCGCTAGCAAAACAACTCGAAAATAAAACAAAAACAAGAAACAGAAGTAGAAGCAGAAAAAAAAACACTCAAGCAAATTAACTATTTTTTTTTTTTTTTTGTTGAGCTACTTTTAAAAAATTCTCTTGTATATTTAATTAATTGTAATTGTTTAGCAGTGCTATCCACTAATTGCACTAGCACTCATTGACTGATCTATTAATTATAAATTATTATTAGGAAAAAAGTATATTTAACAACAACAACAACAAGGAAGAAAAAGAGAACAAACAGAAAAAAGAAGGTTTACAAAATTGAAAAGTTTTATATATGGTAGCTGATGATGAGATGTTAAAATTATTATTGTATTACAAAATTATTGAAGCGAAATCATTCGCAACATATTATTATTATAATTATTATTATTATTATTATTATTATTAATTGTTCATAAATTATACAACTTTGTATTTTATTAATAATTGATTATTAGATTGTTCTAAAATGGCGATTTTTAAATATTTTAGTGTTCTCATTAAAGTATAATATATTTATGTTGTGAAATATTGTATTATGCATGTTGGCACTTCAATCAAATCACGCATGCATAGAAGGCAAATAAACTGATGTTATGTCATTCCATCCATTTAGGCATTAAGTTATATACATACATACACACTTTATAATATACAGTATAATTATAATATACATATTTAAAATATACATTGTACAATATATCGACAAATACGCATACATACGTAACCGTAACGGTATGTACTACTATAAATACAAAATGATGAAAAATAATAAATAAAACTGAAACTTCACATGCAAAAAATTATGCAAATGTATTTTTTTTTTTTTTTGTTTTAAATTCATTGAGGACAATGGAAGTGCGTTAAAGTCTAAAAGAGAAACATATATATATTATACATATACATACATACGTACACAATCTATATCCATTCTCATACATACATACATATTTGAGGGGGGAAAAAAGAAAGAAGAAGAAAAAACATATTGAATAAATAAAGAAACTTGCATAAAAATCAAACAAGATGTTAACAAACTTTTCACACACGATAATCGAAAGGTCCATGGATAACCCCAGCACAAATTGGAAGTTATTTGTACATGTGTGTGTGTGTGTGTGAGAGAGAGTCCTGCATATCCTACCACTAAAAGATCTGACAAAATGAGTATTTGAGTAGCTTGATATTTTATTTTGTATATGTTCTACAATTAATTTGCAATGAATTGGAAAAAGTTTTTACTATCGTTTGATACTTGTTCAATGGAAATAATAAGCAATAAATAATTTACCACAGGATATACATACGTACATATGTATGTATGGATGTATATGAAAAGTTAGAGTTGATTTTTCGCCTTTAGTCTTTGACTGGAACATTATGTATGTAGATCATGTCACTTTTGCATATACTCGTACAATATAAAATACTTGTATGAATTTTTTTTAATTTTAACAAAGAAGTTTTCGTATTGCAGCCCAAAAGTATGCCACAAAAATATTTTACTTTTTTATTTTGAGCTCGTTTTGCCGCTTGCTCTATGCAATTGAGATGCCTCTAGAAGAGAGTGATAGAAAGAAAGATAGAGAGAAAGAAAGAGAGAGAGAGTGAGAGAGAGAGAGAGAGGGAAAGAAAGAGCCGTTTGTGCCTTTGGGCGAGGCTCTTGATAATTTGCATGACTAATGCCTTATGCTTAAACCATAAGCGTCGACAAAGTGCCAACAAAAAGAATAATAATAGATGCCGAAGGACATAAGAGCAAAATCAACAAAAACAACATTAGCGCAGACGTTTTCAAAGGCAAACAAACCGTTGCGTTCCGTTGCGTTGCGTTGCGTTTGAATACAAACAAGAAAAAAAAAGAAAGGAAAGCCAAAAAAAAGAAAAAAAAAACGCACAATCAAACACATACTCAAATACACTCACACGATTTACTATTAAACTTGAGCGAAAAGTTAAGCGGAGCTTGTCAAGTTTTTTAGCATGCAGCAAAACTGAACGTAAAATGAATTTTATGGGTGGCGGCAAAGAAAATCACTGTAGATGCAGCATGAAGCATGCCACATGCCACATGCTACATACCGCATACAGCTAACAGCTAACAGTAAAGAGCTAAAAGCCAACAGCTTGCACATTGCGAAATTTCAGTTAGCAGTTTTCAGTGCTGCAGCAGGCAACAGCATCAGTTTTGGCATCAAGTGTTTTGTTGACACTGATGCCTTGATTTTAGCTACGGCTTGAATACACACATACACACACACACAAACACATGCACAACTCTACAAAATTGAAATATTAATGCCGGGCAGCAGGGGCAGACAACAACAGTTAACAACACATTGCAGCGCAGCAAGTGCATCTGGCCAAGTGCAGTGCAAACATTTTGCACATTGTCTCGGCACAACTTGAACTTGAGCCTTGACTGCGGCGGGATGGGGATGGGGATGGGAATGGGAATGGGGATGTGGCGGGGGCCAGTCCTGAGATCCGAGTGCTGAGTGTGCTAAATCTGTATGGTAAACAGTTAATACAGTTGCCAACGGTGGCAAACGCATCAAGTGTATTGATATACCACATAGTATATACATATGCATGCATGTGTGTATGTATGAGTATTTCAGATTAACCAACATCTTGTTCGCCTGTCGAAGTTGATTATTTTTTGTCAGATATGAGTAGCTTCTATATGAGTATGATCTATATATAATATTTGTATAATGTATAAAGCGAGTAGACTATAGCATTCACATTACTCATCGTATACAAATACAAATGTGTCTGTGTGTGTGTGTGTGTGAGTGTGTGTGTTAGCGATTTTAAGCCATAAATTTGAAATTTATTTGACCCAAACGTCAAAACATAAGCCTTTCAAGCATATCCAACACATCATCCTTGGCATCATTTGCGTCTCTGCAACCATTTCCCTAAACAAATGCAAAGCCTGCCACACACAAGCTCATCCCACCCCTACCCCTACCCCTACCACTCCCCTACACCAACACACACACACACACACACACACACGACAACGCTACCGATATGTGATGTGGGTAGGTGGGGTGGGTGGGGCCAAACCCGAAAAGCACTTAACGGCATTGCAGAGACGTCGTCAGGAAGCGTCGCTTTATTAGGCCAAAAATAAATCAATAGCCCAAAGAAGAACATGGCCATGTCATGTTGTAAATTTATAGCCCTGCCACTTACGTGTGGCCAGCCCCATAAGAAACATCGACATCTGTGCAATAAATAAACAATTTTCTTCTTTTTCTTTTCATTTTCTTTTATTTTTTTGTGATTTAATTTTCTTTTTTTTGCTTTTACTTGCAAGTATGTGGAAAATTACGCATACGCTCGATCAGCATAATCTGCATAATGCGGTATTCCCATACATACATACATACATACATACTACTAACTACATACATACGTACATGTATACTAAATACATGCATACATACTACATACATTTAATGTGAATATGCAAATGTTAAAGAAACATCAAGAAATGTGAGGAAACTTTTAGTTTTAATACCACACTGGAGCAGGATTTAAAGGCTATAAATTTTGACAGCTTGCTTGTTTTTTATATTCCTTTAATAATTATTTTTATTTATTAAAAATATAATATACTTATATCTGTTGCGTTTGTTATAAATTATTCACGATCCTTTTACAATCAAAACAAAAATGCATTTGCATCGAATTTTTTGTTTTACATTTTCTAACATTAAATTAATAAAATAATAAATAATGGTAAATAATAAATAACCTTAATGTGATAATTGAAAATATTTCAATTAACGTATACATTTATAAAATAATTTTTTAAATTATTTGAATTTCACACATACATATAAGACGTAAATACAAACATACTTAACGGAAAACCAAAAAAAAAGAAGGAACAAAAATTTAAATGTGTTTTCCAGGACTCGTCCAATATCATATAGGACAAAAAGTGTTTTCCTGACACAGCACAAAACAAGTGGAAATCAGACAATGAAAATAAGGAAATGTAACGTTAAATGAGTGAAAAATAAAAATAAGTACTGTGAGAAAAAGAAGAGAAAATAAATATATAGAGGAGCCGAAATCAATTCAAGTTTATAATGAAAAATGCTGCGAGAAAAGCAAGTGCTGTGAAATTTGGTCGAATAGTGTTTTTCTTCTCGGGTTTCTTTATTTTCGTTTATCGTGTTTCTTTCATTTTTTTTTTGTATTTTCTTTATTTTTACTTTTTTTTTTTTGTTTTGTGTGTGTTTTTGATTTTATATGCGAGAAGAAAAAGTCTTCTTTGTTTGCTACGTGCCCATAAAACCAAGTCAACAGTTGGATGGAAACGAGCGAAAATCCAAAACCAAAAAAAAAAAACAAAATAAAATAAAAAATAAAAGGAACCGGTTTCAGCACGCGGCTATTTATGTGGGTCATTCACGCGAAAAGGATGCGACGCCAGGCCCCGCCAATTTCTCGATTTGTGCCCTCAACACGATCCATACAATTCGCATCTACGAGTGTAGTACTTGTGTGTGTGTATGTATGGTATGTGTATGTGTGTGTGTGTGTGTGTGTGTGTAATTTACTTAGAAATAGATACAGATACTCTCCACTCGCTGCAGAAGGACTTTCCGTCTCCGTCTCCGACACACACACATGTAAACGCCGCTACTTGAACCCTTGATTGCGGCCGCGTCGCCGCGACGCTCGCCCATTGTTCGACTTTTTTGAGGCTTGGGCTAAAACTTATAATCATAGCATCATCAACAAAATTATCGTTTTGCCACAGCACACGGGATGACTGCAAGGGGCAGCCGAAAAACGCCAGGCTGCTAGGAGAGGGCGATGGGTGGATGGGTGATGGGTGATGGGGTGGGGGTAGAGGAATAAGGGATATGAGAGGTTTGCAAGGAATCGCACTGATACACTTGCCATTTAAGAGCATAAAAGCGAAACGTGCTTCAAATGTGAATTACTCACATACACACACACACACACACACACACACACACACATGCGTACTTGCAAGTACAATACAACACTCTGTTGTGCTTTGTGCACTTCAACTGTTTCGATGTGTGTGTGTGTGTGTGTGTGTGTGTGTGTGTGTGTGTGTGTGTGTGCGTAGAAATCGCTTTTTGCTCTTTGGCTCCTTTGGCTCATAACTTTAACTATTTTACACGAACGAACGAACATTTACTTTACTTTTTTGCCAGCACGCTTTACTTTTATTTACTTCTTTTAGTACTTACTTTTGTACACGCACACCCACACATATCCACACATCCACACATACACACGCACACGCACATACAATACATACAGACATCAACAAGCACTCACAAAGGCGCACCTACAATTTTTTAGCAAATTAACAAGCCAAACGGCATGCTGCGATGCGATGTTGCAGCATTCAGCAAATGTGGCAGCTGCCTCTTTATAAGCAAATATACCCTCAGCACACTGGCATTGGGTATGCAAAACGTAGGCAACACATACGGCATACAGAAAGAAAAAAATATGAATAAAGAAGAAATATTAATTTACTTCATTTTAACATTTTCAGATCTCGATAATTTGTCTAGAATCCCTTTATATATTTATTTGTTGTCGACTATAAATTGGAATTAAGGTATAAATTAAAATATTCAAAATAAGAACAAAATAATTAAAAATTAAATTTAAATATAAAGTATAAAAATTATTTATAAAAAAGATTACAGAACGATTTGAAATGTATTAAATTGAATAATCAAATATAAATTATTTTATTAATTTTCGTGGTTTTTATTTTTAATAATTTACTTTAAGTTTTAAATTTGGATTTAAAAACTAAATATATAAAATTAGGCAATAAAAATTTAACAAATTTATTAAAAAAACATGAATGAAATTCAAATACAGGGTATTAAAAAATAGTACTTACAGGAATTGTTGATGGCTTTTTGTTATTATTTTTTATAAGGATTAGATTTTTGTGAGAACTAAAAACAAAATACTATTAATTAATACATTTAAATAAAATTATCGCTTAATTTAATAAAAACCTATATTGTGTGTGTGTATGTGTTTGTTTGGCACATGCATTTAGGGTATCCTTTAGTCGGAGTCCATTGCTGAAGGCACTTCTACTTGTTTCAACATTGATTTTTATACGACTATGTGTAGTTGAGTGCACATACCATACAATACATACATACATACATACAACCATGCATGTGTGTGTGTGTGTGTGTATGTGTGCGTATGTGACTGTGGGGCGTTAGCAATCATTTCATTTAATTCCAGCGCCAAAATCCGCACGGACGCATTGCCAAGAACGCAAATACTTCAACTGATGTGGCATTCGTTTGTAAGCAGAGACACATACATACATATGTGTGTGTGTATGTGTATGTACGTATATAAACGTATGTATGTATGTACGTCTTTTGTTCGTCCCGTCGACTTACAAAACCAAAAACCTTTTTGCGCTAATTGCAATTACACAAAATATTGTTTACACACTTTTCCAAGCCGCAACATTCAATAACGTACGCATGAGAAGTAAATAGAGAGAAAGAGAAAGAGAGAGAGAGAGAGAGAGAGAAAGAGAGTGAGATAGAGAGAGAGAGAAGACATGTGAAAATACTTGTATGAATGAATGTTGTAAATCAGAGCTTAATTAGTTCAATAATGATTCATTTGTTTTCAAAAGCGAAAGTTTTGTATTTCATTTAAGATTGTGATACGTCGGAGTATAAGGATGTTTGCTTCTTCTTCTTCTTCTTGATTATGGTTAACTTTTGAACATACGGCAGTATTAATTGGACTCAATTAATTATGGGGTATATTCAATATATTGAGTGGCTCAGTCTAGCCAGGAGGTGTGTTAAATGTCACAACTTGTTTTGTTTTGAATTAGCTGAGCAAATGGTCTTGAGCACAAACTAAATCTGAATCTAAATCTGAAACTGAAACTGAAACTGACTCTGACAATGAATCTTTGGCTCAAGTGTTTGAATATCACCCAGTTTGTTTGTTAAAGCCAACTCGACAAAAAACCTCCGCTATTCCAGTTTCCAGTTGGCAACTTGGTTTTGCATGGTAATCCGATCCGCAGCGTTTATCGATAAGCTTTGGCCAGCTTTCCGTTTTCACAGTCACAGTCACAAATACACATACACAAATAAAAACAAATAACAAATAACAAAAAGCAAAAAAAAAACAAACACAAACTACAACAAACATAGCAAGAACAGAGAAGTAACATCAACATCAACAAAAGCAACAATAACAATAACAAAAACAAAAACAAAAACTGAATGCAATAAAGCAAACATCAAAGCAAGAAATGAATTTCAAATGGATTCGAAAATTTATGCATTGCCAAGTGAGAAAATACACAAAAAATAAAAAAGAACAGAGAGAGAGAGAGAGAGAGTTCAAAAGAGAGAAAAACAAAAAAAAGAAAACGTTGTATTCCCCTATCATAGATTTGTATGGACGTGTGTGTGTGTGCGAGTGTGTGTGTATCGCAACTCCAATTCTCTGGGCCATAAAGGACCGAAGCTACATACAAATGTATGTACTCGTACATACATGCAAACATAACGAAAATGCTCATGCAAATTAGATGTTTATATACATATACATATACATATGCATATATATACATATGTATGTATGTATATACCATATAATTTTTGCTGTATTTATTTTAGTTTGTGACTGCATAAATTTGCATAGATGCATAAAGGTAATCGGCAAACGAGTTGATAAGAGTTAATTAAATGCAAAGTGTTCTCTCCAACTGCAATACAAATCGCATGCTCCGACGTGAACTTCTCGATTTCTTGCCCATCCACATCAATTCTACGGCCATTTCTCCATTTGCCGGACTCTCGCTGAAAATTCAGATTGAAAAACTTCAACGAAACACAAACAGAAAAGCAACAAAACCAAAAACAACCCACAGGAGCAGACCACGTCACATGCATTTTGGGGTAGTTCGATATTTCAGGGCTGCAGCGCAATATCGTTATTGTAATCGTCATCGTTATCGCAATCGATATGTTATCGATTCTTCGTACAGCTGCATCGAATTGAATAATTAGAGTGATTCAAGTTTATAACAGCATTTCAGAGTGGCGAATTCTAGAATAATTTATAATTATTTCACAACAATTGAAATTGAATTATTCATTGAATCATATTGAATCAGACGTGTGAGTAGTAGGTAGGCACACAGCCTTAATGAGCGGGCGTTATGTGGATTAATCTCTCTGTCTAATTGTGAAAGTGATTTCACATTAATTTTATTGTTAGAATACAATATACAGTATACAGGCCATGCCTCGGTTTCAGTGCAGGCAGCCCTAGACAAGTGACCGAGACTGTAGCAAGGGGCCGCGTGTCAAGGGTCAAGCAAACACAGAGAGTCGCATCCAATGCGAGAGCACTGCACAACATATTGCAAAAGTTATGAGCCGGAAATGAAACGGAAGCTGACAATATTCACTGGGTGCACTCACTCCCACTGTCCAACGGGTGGTATACGTAACGTGCACGTGCACGTGGATGTGTTACGTACGTGACATGCAGCAAACATGGGCCCTGGCACACACACACACACACACACACAAACACACATACACAGACAAAGGGACAGGCACAGGCAGGCACAGGCAGAAGCACAGGCACAGTTGCTTCGTCCCAGGTTCAATTAGTTGTTCGCTTACCAACTGTAACAATAACTTGGCCAACAGCTGAATCGCAGCCATTTCCAGCATTTATTATCGCCAACTGTTTTCATTTTGTTTATTGTTTTTGTTGTGTTGTGTTGTGTTGTGTTGTGTTTTTTCTTTTTATTTCTATAACTGCGCTAAGCAATGGATAAAAGCAACGCACATCGTTTAAGCTTAACCAAATGGCCGTCAGCTGGTAAATAGCGAGCATGGCAGAGGAAAAGCATCGCATGCTCTATCAGGGCCAGGATCCGAGTCAGCCCGTGCAGTGTTCAGTCTCGTTGTTGTCCAGCTCCAGAGATGAGTTCGAGGGCAGCAATGCTGCAACTGTGACGGAAATTGAAACAACTGTAACAGCAACTGCAACTGCAACTGTAACTGCAACTGCAACTGCATCATCAGTGACACCTCAGCAGCCGCCAACCTATGATGATGCCATGGCTGATACGGCCACTCTACGAATTAGCCCCATGTCCCAGACGACACAAGCGACTCAAACGCCACATATGCCACAAGTGCCACAATCGCCGCAAGCTTCACATATTTCGCGTTCGCCACATTTTCCAAATATGCCGCCACTCACGACCAATGAGCCGTTCTTCAACCGTTGGAAGCAGACAGACGATCGACGTTGCACCTTCTTTGCCGAGCCGCAGCATCTGCGCAGTCAACGCCATCAGTCGGACGTGGAAGAAGCGTCAGATGACGGCAATCATGTGGCAGAAACCATAGAACTGCAACCAGTGGATGTTGCTGACAATGCCAGCTCCAACGCTGCAATGCTGCAACGCCCGATGGCGCATGAACTAGCTGGCATGCCGCAGGTGCGCAGTAAGTAGATTAGAGTAAAGCTCTAGCAGATCAGGTGTTTCTTACACTGAACATTATCATATGTTAGGCTTCTTTACGCTGGCGCCACAGCCCAAACTGGGCGCCAAGCCATGCACTGTGGTCTGCCCCGCCTGCGGTCAACAGGGACGGACACGGCTGCATCGCACGCCAAATACACGAACTCATTCCTGGGCCCTTTGGCTATGCTCGTTCGGGTAAGTGAAAAATCACTTTGTGCTAGACGATAGAATCCCAACTGATTTCATAAGTCAGGTGGTGCTGTTGCGCTTGCCTCTATCCGTATCTGATGAATAGCTGCCGCACCACCAGCCACCACTGCCACGCATGCAAAACGTTCCTCGGCGCCTATTATCCCAAGGATTGCTGCAACTGACCAAAATGTCCTGATTGCTTCCATAACATTTCGCGCAATGTTGCTTATATCTAAGTCGATTATGAGCAATTTTTTCTAATCGAAAATATTGTTGGTTAATTGTTTATTTATTATTTGTTTATGCAAAATACCAAATGAACAATAAACATGAATAAAATTGTATAAATAATAATTTATTAAAATAAATACAAATCATCTGCGGTTAAATAGTATTTGCTGAAAAAACAAATGTTTGAAATAAATAAATTTATTTAACAAACAAACACTTTGATTTTCTTTTAATAGTTTTTTTTTTCAATTGACACTTTTGTTTTTAATCTAATTTTTTTTTTTGGTTTTGTTTTTTTTTTGCCACTTGACTTTGTAAGTAAAATTTTACAGCGAAAAAGCTGAATTCAGTTCTCATTCAAAGCCGTAAAAGTGCACTTCAGGTTTATGGGCGACGCAGAGTCCTTTCGCAATTATTCTTCAGCACAAAAACAGGGACAGGCAAACAAGCAAACTGACAAACTGACAAACAGACAAATGGACAGACAAACGCTGAGAGATAGAAAGGAAGCTCCAGTCACTTATTGAAACTAATGAGGGTCGAAATTTGTTGCCCCTGCTGTGGATCTCTATGGCCCGGAGTGCGGCTGCAAGTGCCTTTCCATCAAAGCCACGCCAGTAAATTGAATTTTGGCCAACAAATGCAACACCCATTGCACTAAGCCAAACCGCAGTTGTTGTTGCTGTTGTTGCTGCTGCTGTTGCTGCATTGCCATCATATCAAACAATGCATAACTGGCCAAAACAAATTGCCTAATCAACGCCGGAGGGGCAAAGTCAATTATGAGAGTGGCACTCTTGTCCATTGTCGAGCTCTGTGGCTTTGCGCACTTTTCGCGGTTGCAAACAGCAAAACGAGCTCAATTAATGCATCTGCATCCGACTCCTAGTGTCCACATCCCACCCCCACTCACCCCGAGAACGAGAACGCACTGTACACGGCAGTTGCGGCTTTCAATAAGGATTTGCATGCAGTCCGTTAATGGGTAACAATTCATATGCATATCCGTATCCGGTTCAACGAAAACGAAAAAACAAAACAACTGAAAGCAAAATCGAGAAAAAGAAAACAAAGCACAAAAAGTGTAAGAAAATGGAAAATTCTATTGTCAATTAGCCAGCCAAATCCCAATGCGAGAGCAATAATTACAGCCCACTTTGATATGCTGATATCATGATATCCCGATATCGTGTTATCGTGTTATCGTGTTATCGTCTAATCGTTAGATTCGAAAGTAACGCAATCATAGCACGCATACGCACTGTTGAACGTACTGTAGCTGAAACGGAACGCATTAGGCGACCTCATGATAATAATAATAATAATAAAAATAATAAAAATAAAAATAATACGTAATGCGTAATGCGAAAACAATGAAAACGACCTGCCAGCCACACAAGAAATAGCAAACAACAAAAAACAATAACAATAAAAACAGCAACAGCAGCAACAAAAACAAGAAGAAAAAAGAACAACAGAACAACAGAAAGAGCAACAAAATGAAAATAAACTAAGCTAAGTTTTCTTTGGCCTTGTCGAAAATTATATACCCTAGCATTATACGATATATAAAGATTTGATCATATCCAAAAATTAATTCGAAATTGTTCTTAGGAAAATAAATATAATTACTTAATTAAATTAATTAAGTTTATTAACAAATAACGAAATTCGACTTAAAAACTAAACCGATTAAATAAATATGCGAAGAACTTAGAAGGCTTATCCTTTGTAAAATCCTCCTCTCCGATTTGTATCGAATGCTTAGGAAATGCTTCTGCTAATATGAAAAAGGGAAAATTAGAGATAAAAAAAAAAATAGATTCAGAGATAATCAGATAAATTGTTAAGACATTAGCTGATACTTTCTACTGTTGGTTGCATAACACGATTTATGAATGAATTATAAAGCCCACATGAAAGTGTATTAAAACTTGGAACTGCGCTTCAACATGCGGCGAATAAGTTGGCAACTTTAATTAGATTAACTTGCTGGGCTCACATAAATATCAATAGCAGCCGTATACGGCTTACATTCCGTCCGAGAATTTCGCTGTTGCTGCTGCTGTTGCTGTTGCTGCTGCTGTTGCCACTAACAGGATGATACACACATGAGCAGATAAATAGGTTGTCATAGTTGCCCATCGTGCAACTGAGTTGAATTAAAACACACTTATTATTGTTAAATATTAAGCCCGTATTAAGTCGCAATTGTCAGTTAACGAGCTTATTTTTAACTCGTGCGTTTATAAATAAAATGCCCTTCTATTTGTCTAATTAATGAATTGAATTCAATACGACAGCTTAATTCCCGTGGAATTAAGTAAGCTTAAGTTTATTTTAAAACTACAATATATATTTATTCTATTATTATTTGTGTTATATTTTTAATCAATTTTCATCTTTTAAATTGAATAGAACTCATGAAAAATTAATAAAATACTCAAATATAAATATAATTTAGTTGTTATTGGGTGTCTCTGCTTTATTCTTCAATATTTAAAAAATAAAAAGTTTATTTACATAAAAATATGTTTTATACTATATCGTACTCCATCTTCTTCTATTATTATAAAATAACAAAACATTAAAAAAATTGAAAATCATTATATTCCATGTTAATTGTAAAAAATTAAATAAAATATAAATAAGATCTATAAAAAGTATTTGTAATAAAAATTAGCAGCATGAGATACTTTTGTATCTACAAGTGAATTTCAATCTTATAGATGCACTTATTGTTTTATATATTAATAAAATTATTATTTTTTTTTTTAGTTGATTTAAAATATAAATTTAAATATAAAGTCCATGTTAATATAAAATAAAAATATTAAGAGTACAGGAAATATTGACTTTTCTACTTCGAAACTGTAATGAAAAATTAAAAATAGAATGTGTATTATAAACAGTATAGATTGAGGAAAAGTTTACAAAAACCCTATAAAATATTCCTAACCTAATGCTAACTTAAAACTAATACTACGATAAGAGTGTGTTAACAAAATAATTCGTTAATATGTGTGAAAACTCCTAAAAAGTCTTATTAACCTGACTGCTACCAATTCCGTCTTGGCTCTATGATGTAATTCCAAAAATATTAAAAATCACAAAAATTATTAGATATTCACTTTGTGCACGAGGTTTCTGTTTAAATGAACAGCATAGTACACCATAGTTAGATAGACCAATAGAAATATGTATATGTATGTACGTATGTATGCTCAAATATGTGTACGTATATTCATATACTCGTACAGATTCATGTGCATGTATGTACATACATATGTATTGTATCCTTGGCATATTTTGGCAACGTGCGTGAGCGTATTCTTCTCTTTTGAAAATTGTCAATTTTTGGCGGCAAATGTTTGCGCAACATACTCGTATTTACGGATATTTGTGGCGTGTTGATTTGTTGATTTGTTGATTACGCGCAGCGTTGCGTGAACAGTGGCAGCCAGAAGCAACAGCCGCAGTTGAAAATTAGTCGGCCTGCGGTGGGGCTGCAGATACAAATGTATCTTAAAGCTGAAAATCAAATTAGTAGCGAAATCAATTGCACACATTTTAATTGCCAACTGTTTGCGGCCAGTACGCAAAGAGGCGATTCAAATGGACAGGTGACGGTGGGTGGAGGAGGGGGGAAAGCGAATCGAATTACAGTTAACTTAATTGGCCACTGGATGCCAAACGCCGTTGAATGCAAAAACTGAACAAGCATAACAAAATGTTAACTGCCAGCGACT
The DNA here is from genome assembly GCA_037075045.1 of Mulgravea parasiatica. Taxonomy (NCBI): domain Eukaryota; kingdom Metazoa; phylum Arthropoda; class Insecta; order Diptera; family Drosophilidae; genus Mulgravea; species Mulgravea parasiatica. The sequence goes on along the minus strand of JBAMCR010000147.1, from coordinate 31,056 downwards.
TAGCCAGTTACTATTAACTTTTAACTGTTAACTGTTAAGCGGCAAGTGGCATGTGGTAACTGTTGCCGCCAAGACATGTAAAAAATCAGTGGAATGCCCAAATGACCAAATGACCAAGTAACAACAACAGCCGCCCCGATGACGACGGCACGTAGTAAGCAAATGAACTGCAACCTGAACGTCACAATGTTAGCCAGGTCCATGTTCTGTCCATTCCTGTCCTATCCAGTCCTATCCTGTCCTATCCTGTCCTGTTCTAGCACCTCGATGGCAAGCGCTGATATCCATATCGAATTGTCTGGCATTTGATGGCAGTTGGACACCTCGGCGCAGGCGCGAAAACGACGACGAGTCCGAAGTCTGAAGCCGAAACCGAAACGGAAACCGAAGCCGATGGCGGCTTCATTCAGTAAAACTTGCCACTCGGCACATTGTGGCAAGGCGAGGCGTGTGCGAAACCCGAATGCGAATCCTTGAATCCTATATGAACGCTGCCAACACATTTGGCTGGCTCAATAGCGACTCGCACGTTGGCCACGCCACATGTAGTCCACAGTGTCCTGCCGTCAGTTGTACTTGTATACCATATACATACGTATTTGCCGTAATAAACGCCGGCGTGCGAAACGCATCAGCTGCGATCCGCAATCGCATTATTGCCCCACGGTACCGTCGGCAATCGGAAGTACGCACGTACACGTACACAAACGCGTACACGTACACGTATACGTATGACGTATCGTTAAATCGCGCTCAACACATATTCCATATCATATTCCTGTTCATATCCATATTGAAAGCGGTTCTTGCGATTTCGTTTTGTTTTTCTTCTTCTTCTTCTCGTTCTTGTTCTTGTTGATTTTTTTGCCATTTTTTTTGTTGGCGTTGTTTGTTGTGGTCACAGTTGCCGCTCAGCGTCAAGTACAGTGAATCAGTGTTCGTTTGTGTGTGTGTGCGCCTGTTTGAGTGTGTGAGCGTGTGTGTATGTGTATGTGTGTGTGTAATAAACAACAATAAGAGCAACATCTTTAGCAATATCAATAACAAAAACAACATTTGCAGCCAAAACTTGCTGTCAGTTGCCGCCGCGTTATTTCCATTTCCGTTTCCGTTTGCCGCGCCGCGTAAAACGCGATTCTTGAAGAGATTCGACTTGACGACTGGCCGGAGAGGTTAACGGAGGCGGCAGCGTTTACGCCATGCACGTTCAGACAATGCCCCAACGGTGGACGCTGCTGCCCCATCTATTGTTGCTGCCGCTGTTTCTATTCGCGGCGTTGCTGCCACAAAAGGCAGTCGGAAATAATGCGAAAGTTGCCACCGGCCATCGCCATTGGCAATCTGAGGCGCCAGCTTTGGCACTGATGAAACGTGACGCCAGCAGCGAGGATACCGAGCTCGACGGGCAAACTTTGCCAGCAACAGTGCAGCAGCAGCAGCAACAGGAACAGGAACAGCAGCAACAACAACAGCAACAGCAACAACAGCAACAACATCTCGCAAAGACATTCAGAGATTTTGATTTTGCAGCATATGTGAATGGTAAGTGAAGCACACTCAAATCGCACACTCAAAGTATTTGCGGGTTGTGCCAGACAACATTCACGGAAATTCACAAATTTCTCAAATTCATATTCGAATTTAAATTTAATTAGTTGCATGACAATCAAAAATGGGGAATTCCCTCAATTAATCTTATTGTGCAGCTGTGCCCAAGCATGAAGCTGCAATCTTTCAAAATAAATGTACATACATATTTTAATATGTAATGTATATATTGTATATAATTTGCAGAAATTGTTTTAAATTGCAACTAACAACAAAAAGTTGTTCAATCAACAACTGTATATTATTCCCCTCTAACATTCGCCTAAGAGAGAAATTTAAAAAAAGAAATTTAAAAAAAAATCTAGAAATAAGGGGCCAACGAAAATTGGGGCCAACAATGTGCGTTGGTAAAAATAGTTGTTGTTGTTGATGATGATTTTAAAGCCATGCAAATATAAAAACGGCCAAATTGCCAATTAATGAAGTTGTTGAACTGCCAACTAAAAAAACGTTGTAAAATTTATACCAGTTGATTGTATGTAGGTGTGCTCTCAATGAACTAATAAAATACAAATAGTATGAGAGGAAAAACAAAAAAATCAATTAGTTGTTGCTGAAAATTATTTTAATTTATATGTTTAGGTCACGTCAACAGCTAACAATGTATACACAATTTAGAAATAATAAAAATACGAAATTTATTTGATTGCGTTTAATTTTATTACAATAATATAATCGTAATTGTACAAAGAAGTTGTAATATTACGAGTAATATAATATTGCAACATTTTGAATTTCATAATGTTTTGTTGTTAAATTAGCTAACTAAAAAACAAAAACAAAAAAAGAAAACAAATTATTGATTTACGCTGAAAAACAAAATGATATTTAATGAATCACAATCACAATATCGAATTATGTGATAATATTCGCGGGAAAGCACATTTATTCGATGGATAAAAACACATAATTAATAACTTGTTTGTTCGATAGTTGAATTTGGCCAATAGATGAGCCATAAGCCAGTTAGGTTTATTATGCTTGCGGTAATTAGAATGTGAGGCGTATAATTATTATATATTTATTGTGCAGTATGCACTGCATGCATCCGAAAATAAATAATTTATTTAGTTAATTAGCGTTCCCATAAATAATTTATAGCATACTTTTATGCTGAGATTTCATACATGGTCATCTTAAACAAATGCAGTTATGATTAGTTAGTTATGATTGTTATAAATGATTGTTTGTTTTGTTATTTGTTAAACAATTTCTGAAATATATTAGTTTATTGATTGCTTTTGTGTTTTTTTTTTTTTTTTTGCAGTGTATTTTTTGGCAAATACTGCATTGCTATTCAGGCTTTAAACTATTTGCTTTTGAAAAGTTGACCGATTATTTTATGCCGAATTGCAATTTGTTTGCGTTTGAGGATGAGAAATGTGTGCTTAGTGCTTGCGAGTTAAACAAAAGTCATGTATGTGTGTGTGTGTGTGTGTGTGTGTGTGTGTGTGTGTGTGTGTGTGCATGAAATTTATTTATTACACTTGTAACTGCGAAATGTAATTTTGTTGAAATCACAAAATGCCACAAACACACACAAACACGCACATATGCATACAAAATAGTCGCAGTTGGCAGTTGGCAGTGCTCATACGCCCTGTTGCCGCTGCTGCAAGTATGCTATAAATTTGCAGCATGTCAATATGTTTAGTAGTTTAACTGTTTTGTTTTTCACTCTCTCTTTCTCTCACTCTCCCTCTCCCTCTTTCTCTCTCTCTCTCTCTCGCATTTTCTCGTCGCCTCAGCTACTGTATGGCGCTTATTTAAAAGCAATTAAATTTGAAAATACTTTACATATAAAAATACACACACACACACACACACAGCCACATACATACATACACATACACAGAATGGACGGGAGACAGAGACGAACACTCTCATGTTATGCAAAATTGATATTAATACAATAATTGGAATTGCACTTGTCAGTGCAACATTTGAGCACTTGTCACTTGTCGCAGACTGGCAACAACCGCAACAACATTGTTGCATGTACACTGAAAAAAACTCAAACGAAATTCGGCTGACACCGACCAGTGCGGTTTTATTCAAAGCGATTTTAAATTGTTCCATTGCAACGAAATGCAATTTTTTTAATTAGTAATAATTTTTTCTAAAATTAAGCAAGTTTCTTTAAGTCAATTTATTATTTATAATATTTATTTATTGTAGTTACTTTTTTTTATCATCTTCGTGTGCTGAGCATTAAATCCGTTGCTTGATTAAAAAACTTGTTGCACGTGTTGCGCTTTATAATTAACAAAGCAGGTTCAACATTGTTGCAGCAAGTTCAGCTTGCTCCATTTATTGTTATTGTTATTGTCATTGTTGTTGTTCTTGTTATTATTGTTGTTATTATTGTTATTGTTATTGTGAGTTGGTTTTATTGTTGATGGCATCCGTTGCTGTTGGCTGGCATTGTCACCTCTTGGTCATATCTGTGTCCGTTTGCCATAAATTATGTGCATACGCATACGTTTGCCATATGGCACCCGTGCTCATGCCCGTCTCCATATTCATATACACATATTCACATATTCAAACATTCATACTCTCACACACTCACACACTCAAACACTCATACCCGAAACTTATATTTTCACTTTTGTGCATTTATAAGGTCATGTTATCGTCGCATTGTTTGTTTGCATTTGCATTGAGGTGCGCCTGCATGTAACTATGCGTTTGTATGTGTGTGAGTATTTATTCGAATGTGTACGTGTATGTGTGTGTGTGTTTTCATTTGTTTGTTTTTGTGTTTGTGTGCTTGTTACTTTGGCTATAGCTGTTGCTTGTGCATGCGTCTCGCCACTTTGCTTATTCATAAGCCGCGACAGGCCATGTTGACACCTACATACATACACACATACCACATACACATACACCTGCTTATACACCTACTATATACATGCATACACAACCACATATGCGCACATAAATAGCCCGCAGCTAGAGTAACCGAAGTCGCCACAGCGAGGGTTAATACAAAAGTTACCAAACCATTTTTTTCACTCGCATTTTCACAATTTTTAAGCTACAATAAAAATGTTGGGCTTTAGAAAATTGTCAAGCAACCCTCGCAAATACATACACACAAACGCAGATGTATGTATGTATGTATGTATGTAAGGTAGCAACGCGTACACATAAACCGAATGTTAGCCATATTGTTTTTGTTTGTTGTTACATTTGTTGTTGTTTTTTACGCTTCATTTCTTTGTTGTTGTTGTTGTTTTTGTTGTTGTTTTCACCGCAGAAACGTCATCATTTCCCTAGACTTTTCTCTCGTTTTCCTTCGCACACATTCTCCGTTTCATCCGTTCCCTTTGGCCCTCTAACATTGTTTATACACTGATCTCAGCTTTTCTCTAGTATATCGTATTTATTTTTTTCATTTTCCAACACTTCCACCACCCACCACCCACCGCTTATTGCGCTTTGTCGTCTGCGCGGCAATTGTTTTCCTTTTGTTGTTGCTGCTGCTGTTGTTGTTGTTGTTGTTGTTGTTGTTGTTGCTGTTGTTATTGTCGCCTTTAAGCAGATAATCAAAAGTAAATAAAAACATTTTTCATTGTCTGTTGGCGCGATTAAATCACAGCTACTTACATAGTAAATAGATTTCTGTGCATTTGCCCAGTCACAGTGACAGTCGCATTAACCCCTCTACGTTAGGACACACACACCCCGCCCCCTTTACCACTCCCCCCCCCCCCATCACCCGACAATAGACGAACATTTAATGTTGTGTATTAAAAATTTACCACTAAAACAAAATGCCTTCATTTTATGTGTGGCTTATTTCTAAAGCGAATTAAGAGAAACACGTTTAAGTACTTAAATAATCAACGCTCTGTGTTCCACCCATCGTATACGCAATTTATATACATATATACATACAATATGATAGATGTATGTGTATATGTACGTACAGGCATATGGTTATGCTTGTTGTGGTGCGCGTCACTCACACTCACCCAAAGGTTGAGTCACTTTGGCAGCTTGGCAGTTTGACAGTTTGGCAGTTTGACAATAGTCATGCTCTTGTAATTATCCAGATGATTATGAAGATTACCTTTGAGCGAGCAGGTGAAGAAGAGGGGCGCGGGGGAGAGAGTGGAATCCCAGCAAGAACAGCTGAGCATTTAATTAACCTGCAAGACAATTTGATTGAACCAATTAGGCGCATAATGGCATTAAGCACTGAAACACACACAAACACACGCACACACACACACACACACACACATACACATACATGCATATTATCCAAACAATTGATATTCACGCACAATTTATAGGAAAAATATTTACGATATTTGTATTTGAGTATGTTGGCTAATATCCTTGCAATGTCAATCATTTGATTTAATACCCTATAATATTTAATACTAGTAGGTAAACAGTAACTGAATCTGAATATAGGAGTGTATTGTAAATTGTATATGGTATATTCTATATATATACCCGTTTACTAATTACATACAAATACTAGTATGTAAATAATTGTTTTTAATTTTTATTTTGTAATCCATTCAAAAATATTTATTGTTTTTCATTTTGAAAAATTTGTTTGTTTTTAAATTGAATTATTTATTTTTATTTATTTATTTATTTGTTTACAGTTATTCCTTAGAAATAAATCTTTCGAACAACCCATGCATTTCAGACTACATTAAAAAATTATTTTTGATTATCAGAATTTTGAAAAGAAGTAATCAACCTTTTCGTAACTAACACATAAATTGTAATTCCAACAATATATTTCTTCCAATACAAATTTATTTTCTAACTTGCCAGTTATTAATTTTATTATTATTTTTTTTTTGTATTTTATATTATATTATATTACATTTATTTATGCATTTGATCTACAGCTAAGTAGAACTGATTTAAAGAAGTTCCCTGTAACTTTTATCACTTTTTGATGTATAAATTTTATAATTTCTTCACACTTTCATTTATTTCACTTTGCACATACACAATACATACATACAATATTTTAAATAGTATTAACATGAATTTTCATTTAATTTTTTTATTATTTAAATTCAACCAAATAATACTTTTGTGTCCACTCAAACGACTTTTTGTCTGTAATTTGTGATTTTAATTTATATTAATTTGAAATTCTTGCTAAATTACAGACAATTCTTAAGTCTTCTAACTATGCACATACATTTGTGTGTGTGTGTGTATGTGTGTGCGTATGTGATGTACTCTTAATGATGTTAACCACATAATGGCCTTTATATTTGTTTAACAAAGGCTCAACTTATGTGCACTTTCTATTAATTCAATGAGCTTAAGGTGCCAAGGTTTCCATACATATACATATGTATGTGCACATACGCATGCATATGCATGTATGTGTACGTACATACACTTTATAGAATGTATGCGAATGTGTATATTATATTGTACAACTAGCTGTAGGCCTATGCCATTATGTATATCCATAAACATAATTACATGCTCGTATGTTGTCCTGGCACGCAGTGTGCGAGTGTGTGTGTGTGTGTGTGTGTTTGTATGTGTGTGCGTGTGGTGCTTGTACTTATAATGGCTGCCGTTTAATTATTTAACACATTCACTGGCCATGCCATTGTGTTGGCTGCCAACTAATTAGTAAATGCATTTTGATCAAGTTGCCACGCCCACTTGGCGTAGGGGCATACTCATGGTGTAAATCAAAGGATACGGCTGCAAAATGATGCCCATGCCACGCCCATCCGCTGCAGATGCCCAGCCCAATTGCAGTAAATTTATTTTTATTCAGCAAACATTTTCGTTCTTTTATGCACAATAATAAAACGCAGCAGGAAAAAGAAAATGAGAGAGATTCTGGCAGATGGGAAGAGAGCAAGTTGTAGGGTGGTGGGGAGGGGGGAGGCTGTTGGGTTGGATGGGGAGCGAGTAAAAGCTAAAATTTCAAATGCTATTTAAGGTTCTAGCCCCACATCCTAGCCTGCTCATTAAGGAAGCCCGCATCCTTTTTCAGCTATCAAGTTGGTGGTCATCGTTTTATCGCCAAACATATTGCCCGAATTAAGGCCATGGCTCTTGCCAAGAATGTACACTAACAACAACAACAACAACAACAAAAGCAACAACAACAACTACTACAACAAGTAAAGCATCATCTGCAGCAAAGTGCAACGTCAGAGTGCTTTCTAAGTGTTGGCCATGAATGTAACAATAATTTGACACTACGCGGCGTATGATTAATATAAATCACATCGACAGCTTTTGACATGAAAACATGGCTAACACTTAAACAGCAACTGCAACAACAAGAACAAAAGAATTCTTATAATAAAACTAAATTAAATAAAGTTACAGTGACAGTGGAAATTGATTTTTTTCTAGTAAAAATAAATATTAAACTTATCATAAGAAATATTATATATTTAATCAATAAGTTTTTCATTTGTTTTAAAAATTCTTGACTATCTTTTCCTCTACAGCAACGATTATTTAAACAAATTATACAAAATAAAAACATGTTAAATATGGTACAATAATGCGATTTCCTTAAAAATAATTAATGTTGAACAAATTTCGGATGAACAAATTAAATGGAAGACTTACGTAAAAACAGCTTCAAAAATTATTCACAACCGAAATGCATCACCGTCAAAAAAAAAAAAAAACAAAAAAAAAACAATGAAACACATAAATCAAAGAGTTAAGCAACAATTAAATAATTTTTATTTTTTTTTTTTTGTTAATTATCAACTTGAATTGTGAGTTTTTCGACATTTTTATAGATTTTTGATGCGTTCGTTTAATTGTTCAGATTTGTAGAATAGATGTTTTCACAATTGCTGTCAGTCGAGTCTCGCAAACAATTTTGCCAGGCTTCACTGTACCTGTGATGGGATGCAACTCATTGCCTGATGTTACTACTGTAGTTACTGCAGTGATTGCTACTGCTGATGTTGTTGATTTTGCTAATGTTGCTCATGTTCCCAATGTTGTCATTGTTGCTGGTAGTTGCTACTAATGTTGTCGCTGCTGTTGCAGTTGCCATTTTTGTTACTGTTGTTGTTGCTGAAGCTAATGTTGCCGATGCTGATGTTGCTGTTATTGTTGTTGCTGCTACTGTTACTAGTGTTGCAGAAGTGCTCGCTGATGGTAGATGGAATGGTGGAAAGTGTCACATTACTGTGTGCGCGACACGGCAAACTGGGGAACGGTGAGGCACAACGCGTCATCCTTTGCCGCAGGGGCAGCATCAACGCTGCAACCACGCACTCAGCTCGACTTGCCGGAGCTATCATCTGCGGTTTGCATGTGGCATCAACCGCAGCAACAAGCAACAAAAGCAACAGCGACAACTACATAGCAATATCAACATTTAGAACAACGACAACAATAGCAACAGCAACAGCAACAGCAACAACAATAACAACATCAGCAGCAACATCAATAGCAACAACAACAACAACAACAACTTGTGGCAATTTTCGTTTAGTATGGTAGTGGCAGCCGAACAAAAAACAACAAAAAAAAAAACAAAAACAAAAATTGCATAACAAGAAAGCAATTTATGAGATATAATTGATCGACAGACACATACCCTGTAATTGAATAATTAACACACTGGCATACACATCACATGCATATCGAAGTATCAATTTTTGAATTCAATATAAAATAAATATAGTATATAAATATATTTTTTTGTAGCCAATGTTCATGTTTTGTTTAAGTGTCACGCCCATTTTATTTTTTTACCATTTTTAATGGGTATATGCTAGCAAAAATCGGGCATATACTTTTCAAAAATGCAACATTCTGCAATGAAAACGAAGCGGTAAATTCGCCTAGTCGCTTCGTTGGTTAACAAGGGAGCATGACTGGTGAGCGGGGAGGGGGGAGGAGGGGAGGGGCTCAACTGAAGGGTTGGACATTGTTGCAACAGCTTGTTTAAATTTTATGCGTTGGCTTTTCATACTTGTTAGGCTCACAACGCTTCCACTCTCCTCCCTTGTCCCCTCAGCGGCTGCTGCAACACAGACCGTTTCATTGCACTCCAGTTTCGCGGCAAAGTGCAGTGGACGGTGGGTGGTGGTGTCGGTGGTGGCAGTACAACATTTTGATGTACGACGACAGCTTTGGGGACACAACTTGGCTTGCACCTCTGGACACACACAGGTGTCTGTATGTCTGTGTGTGTGTGTGTCTGTCGCACAGTCTGAGTGCGGGTTGAAAACTTTATGCAGGTGCAAGTATTTGCGCTGCGTCTTCAATCTGGCGGCCAAAGGACGAAAGGACGAAAGGACAACAAACACATTATAATCCCGGCGTGTTAACTGAAATGTAGCTGCTTCTTTCCAGTTTGACGCAACAAAATGCGAATGATATTTCACAATTTACAGACAGTTGAGGGTCTCAGCAGCGCTTTGAATGCCGGACGTTCATTTCGCTGGTGGAAATTGAAAACTTTATACAAGTATTGTGTATGTATATAGGTGCTGCAATAAACAACAACGCAGAGAGAAAAATCAGTGCAGCGTTCGCCTGAAAGTATGCTTCATAAATTTGACAGGACATCGTTTAGTGGCCGAAGCCCCAAATGCCCCAAATACATGTAACAACTTTATTATGACAAACAAAAAAACTTGAAAAAAATAAACAAAAATATTTTAGAAAAAAAGGGAAGAAGAAGAAAGCTCACACCTGTGGGCGTAAATAAATTGCCATTTTATACAGAGACAACGCAATGATTTACAATCAAATACCCGTAATATTATATATGGCAAATATGATTGCAAATTGATCTTGCCAGTCATGAGATAGCCAAGGATATTTGGACATCAGTTGCAATTGACAATTATTACAGTTATTTAGGCCAGGCCAAACTAAATATCATTGGGATTGCAGTGTCCCTTGGATGTGGCTTAATAATGCCGCATTATTATCGAGAACGCAATGAAGTGATAAAGTGGCAACATTTCGTGACTTACTTGGCTTTTGTTTGTGTCTTCTTTATGGCCAGCATACGAATGGCTAAGGGGATTGCGAGGTGTTGCCAAAACTTTACCAAACAGACAAATAATCAAGGAAGGGTGGATGGAGTCAAAGAAGAAAAAAACAAGAAATAGAAACAAAAACAGAAACAAAAGAGTCAAAAATCAAATGACAGTAAAACCAAAGGGCACAAAGGGCACAATATAAACAAACAGCAAAAACCAAGAACAAAACAAAAAAGTAAAAGAAAAATGGGTGCACAAAAAAAACGCAAGAGCAAAAACAAAAATAACAACAAAAAGAAAAAAAAAAGGACCCAACCAACTGGGCGCAACGTTCTGAAACAATAAAATAAATTAACCTTGAAGTTCAATGTGGAAAATTTAGTGCTGTTACCACAAGTCGCGCCCCCCTGCTGTCCTACGTCCGCCACCCCCCCACTCCCCCTGCCGCCGGAAACACTTTGTTGAGTTGTTATGCAAAAAAGAAACATAAACAAAACGTTGCGCAAAGTTCATAAAATGGCAAAAAAGTCAACGCTTGGCTGCCCACAAGCAGGCAAAAACAAATACAATAAAAATAAAAAAAAAAACCTAAAACAGAAAAACAGAAAAGAGTTGCCACAAAGAGTTGTGCTCTACCCACTATCCTTTATCAATAGACGGCATACCCCGCTACACACTACCCTGTACACACACGTAATCCTCCACTCGCACACACTCGCTTGCCCTCTCTGCAAACACTTTTCTGCCCGATTAGGCACACAACGGACAGCAGACAGCAGACAGCAGACAGCGGACAGCAGACAAGCGACGTACACACGAATCGAGTGTGAGCGCAGGGGCAAGTGGCAAGTGGCCAGTAGCAAGTGGCAAGTGTTTTTGGATATCTGTAGGAGGAGGAGAGAGAGGAGCAGGCGCTCAGTCTTGTACTTGTTGGAAAGCTATGCCCTTGGTCGAGTGTCCGCTAAATGGGATTTTTGCCAGCAACAATAACAATAATAACAATAATAACAATAATAACAACAATAATAAGTTTAACAAGAATAATTATTTTGATTATGATAATAATAAGAATAATAGCAATGGCACACATAATTACTCATAATGGAATATCGGCTTGCATTATTTATGTGACACGTTTGGGTGGACAGTTGGACGGGATGGCGGGGTGGGCTGGGGTCGGCTGGGGTCAGTTGGGGTGGGCAGTTCGTGTCAAAGTTATGTACAAACGGTAAAAGGAAAACCACAAAGCAAATTTAAACGAATTTCGCCTAATGACAACCGCAATGTTAATGCATTGTCCTCCTGTGTTGGTGGTCAGACCACTTCGAAACGCACAAAGTCCATTTACATAAATGATAATCCAAACCCATCGCCACCACCACCCCCAAGCCCCACCACAAGCACACATAAAGAATGAGATAGCGGGAGAGAGGGAGAGCGAGGGAGCGAGAGAAACAAAACGACACTCACCTTTGAACTTTGGCCACATCAAATTAAATAAAAGGTTAGCAGCTTGCACTAAAGTTGAGTTTGCTTTTGCTTTTGTTTTTTACTTTTGTTTTTACTTTTGTTTTTGCGTTTGTTTGTGCTTTTGTTTTACTTTTCGTTTTGTTTTTGGTTTTGCCAAACAGTGCAACGAACATACAATAAAAAGCTCTGAAATTGATAAGGGCACCTGAATCTGTATATGATGAGGGTACACAAGCGAGAGAGACAAGCGACGAGATCCTGCATCCTTGTCTTTAGGTATAACAACAAACCAATTTCCAAGAATATTAAATGTGATGTTTAAATTTAGAACTATTTTCTAATAAATTATTAATTTTATACAATTTATATTGTACTCAATGTCAAATTGAAATCCAATCAAACCACTTTTGAGATTATCTAATAATAATTCAATTAATAATAATAAATTTTTGGCATATATTCAAATTAAATTTATTCATAATAAATTACAAATTAATTCAAAAAATATTGTATATCTATAAATATTTTATAATATTATCCTTAGGATGAAAAAGGGTTCCACAAGAATTGCTTTTTGTCTTCATCGTTTGATAGATATGCCCCACTGTACTTGGCATTTTTGAAATATGGTAATGACTCGAACATCAATCGAAGTGGCGCATTTGTATGTATATAGTGTGTTTGTGTTTGTGTGTGTATGCATGTATGTGTGTGTATGTATGTGTGTTTATGTATGTGTATGTGTGTTTGCTCTAGGCCATTCGCTCTATTAATATTTCACATCTCATATTTTACTCTGGCCAGATCCTTGAAGGGCACCTGCCCTGCCATTGTCTGGGCCCGCAACTGGATATTTTGGTTGCTCCTGTCTGGGCTGTTTGGGATAGTCAGCGGTTTAAGCTGTAACTGAAAAGGGTTTCATATTCGCATGCATATACATTTCTACAATATACATGTATATATTACATGTATTTGTATTTGTATTCGTATTCGTATTGGCATTTACATTCGTATTCATATTACGAATACGCCATTCAGAGTTTAAGTTACAGTGCGACTCTTCGGCGTGTATTTTAATTGTGTTGACTTTGTAAATGATCCATTCATAATGCTCCTTGAAGGCATCGTTTGTCCTGGCGTCTGTCCACAATTTCTGCCTGTTTTTAATGGCCGCCGTTAAGCCAGGTCAACATCGGCATAACGGCAAAATACGATACGAAAATCGATCGATAATGAATTAATTTCCAGCATGAGGCAAATGGCGCAGACAAATTTATGACTGTGGGCTGCATGCTCGTATTTGCCTTGCCCTTTCCTTACCCTTCCCTACCGTCTTCTGCTTCTGCGTCTGCTTCTACTTCTGCTTCTGCTCCTGTCCTGCGGTCAACCATGGTAACCTACTGCCCTTGCCTGGCCAAGTCAACCAAACTGGACAACTGTAGATGCCGTCGCACCAGTGAGTGTTCTGTTACTAATACTCCTTCTCATATCCATGCTCGCACTCATACTCATACTCATATTCATATTCATACTCATACTGATACTCCTACTGATACTCATACTGAGAGCTTAAGCTGTTTGTCCCTTGAGTCAGCAGAAAAAAAACAAAAAAGAAAACACAAACAACAAAAACAAGCACATTAATATGCGCAGAAGGCGGAGTCAATGCCAAAGGGCGAGGTCAGAGGTCAATTTACAAAAACACAAAAACATAGAAAAAGAAAAAGACAAATAAAACTATGCGCCGAGCATTGAAATGTGATTGTCGTGGAGCAATCGCAAGAGAATTTGCATGAATTAGCCATAATTATGATAAAAAAATGAAATGGGCTAAGATATGATTTCCCTTTTGGCCAACTTTCTATTTGGATTATTTATATTATGATATAACAATAAATAATCCACCTGAATTATAAATAAATGTCATTATTAATTTGAAATTTCTTGATTATGCCATTTGTTATTGGAATTCTTTTTAAATTTCTTAAGTGAAGATAAAATACAAAATGGATAATTTCCATAAATATTAATAAAAATGTAATGTGAGCTATTAATAATATACATAAATACCTAAAATATATCAAAATGTAAACAAACTTTAAATGTTTTTGTATGTACTTAGGTGGATCTAACAGATTTTGTCCCCCCCATATTGCATTTTACCATAGAGAGTCTAAATAACGTATTAAATTTTATTATATGTATATGGTACATAATAGAATATATACACGTATGTGTGTGTGTGTGTGTGTTTGTTTATATTACAAATTTCAATAAACTAACTTTAAATAAACCCACAAAATAGGCAACTTTAATACATATACTCGCATTTAGTTAATACTTGGCGCACAAATAAACAGAATATCTTGTGGGATAAATAGTTGGAAAACATTCGAGTCCTTTGCGCCAGTGTGTGTGTGTGTGTGTGTGTGTGGGGGGGGGGGATGCTCCCAAATAATGGGTATCATGAAGCAGAACTACCAACGTAACATATAATAGTATATTATATTGTACGACCGACAACCGACGACCGACCAGCTGGCTACCCAATGGCCAAAATGCTTTGTTTTGGGGCTTGCCATGACGCTTGGCATTTTGATTTGCAATAATTGCAGTGCCATTTGGGGCCCCCACTTCCCCATTCCCCTCTTCCCGCCCTCCACCCATCCAGCTCAGAGAACTTTTCTTCAACTTTCGCCTGCGAGATTTGCAGCTTATTGAGCGAGTTTGCCGAGTTGAGCGAGTTGGGCGAACTTAACAAGCACAAATGTATATACACACACACAGAAACGCACACCCAATGCGTATGTGTGTGTGTGTGTGTGTTTGTGATTTTTTTTTTTTGCAAAACTTTCATATTGTTTGTTTAGGCCCTAACCAGTATATGGCGTGTATGCACACTTCGACATACATCCATACATCCGTTATGCGTGCATACATACAAACGCAAACATGTGCCATCCTACGCATGTATGTACATATCTACATACATACATACATATCTAACCACTTTGATAACTCGAATCGGTTGCGTTTAGGGATTCGCGTTCGTGTCACAAATTAATAATTTAAAAAAAGAAAAACAAATTATTTCCAAAACTCTGTTCATCTTAATTGTTGAACAAAAACCGAGCTAAATGAATAATTTAATGATGTGCAAACATATGTACATACATTTGTATCATATAAGAAATGATGTGTAAATACTTAATTTAAATGCAAACAAAAAAAACAAACAGAAAACAAAAATAAAACTTCATGGATTCCCGTGTCACAGCTGTCAAGTGCGACAATTCAGATCAAATTTATATAATGAAACAGCCCTCGATTGCAGCTAAGAATGAATTTGTAATATTTATTTCATTTATTTCTTTATTCTTATGCTGTGATCTCCCAAAATTCATTAGATATCTGTATAATTTAGTGATAATTAAGCATAATTTTTAAAGCTTGTTTTTGCCAATGTTTTTCATTAATTGTATAATCTATTTTAGCTTTTTTAATAATAATTATCCCGCAAAATAATAAGTTTCTAAATAAATACTGTAATTTTGGAATATTAAAAAAAACCTTCAGTTTTGGCAATATATTGTATAATGCATATGTTATAAGGGATTCGTAACAATGAAAGATACAATAATTTTTTACTCAAAATGTAAAAACACATTTTTACAATTGAAATTGAAATGTTTTTCGTTCTCTAAATTAGATCCATTGTTTTGTTTCATCAGAGATAAAACTCATTTCACATTTTAATTAAAAAGTACATGAATTATTTTTCCATTTCATTTTAATATAGTATAGTATAGTATATTATTCGATAGTTTTTAAATTAAATAAATCATTGAATCAAAATTGAACGGATTTTGACTTGTAATGCTTTCTTTTTTTTTTGAGTGTCTTTGTCAAAGAAAGCAAAAGCTTATACCCAACTACATACATACATACATACATACATACATACAGGCATGCATGCAACTAGTATGTACAATACAAATAATTACGTATTTGATGTGTGATGTTAAGGTTTCATTCATTTTTATCACACATCCGTCTCTGATTGCGACTTATTGGATGGATTGAACGTTCGATGTCGCCTGCACCTGACGGATGGCGGGTGACGGGTGATGGGTGATGGATGACGGCTGATGGATGACGAGTGGGGAATGGCGAATGGCACTTCAACTAATTAGTGTCAATCAAAAGTTTTTAACTCGAGCTCAGCTAATTAATTATGTAGCATGTCTGGTCAATCGAAGGAACGATATACATAGGATAATTCCCATATTACAATAAATGCCCCATCGCATGCGCCATATACACATACAGTTATACCATATACAATTATACCCAAGCGGAGCGGACTAAGTTTTTCCCCATTAAATGCCAATTGAAGGCGCATTAACAACTAATCACAACACATGTCGCAAAACTCAAATTGCCTCAAAAGTCTTTAAACTGCCATCTCGACATGCAATTAAAGTCAACTTTTATGCAAAAATATGCATGTATATACAAATGCACGAGGGTGGGGTAAATACTCCTCAAAGGAAGCCAAATCAATTTGTAATTAATTCATTAACGGACTGATGATAATATTGTAGAAGTTTGGGAATTTCTCAATTTTACATATTTTATTTATTCAAATATTATAAGTGAATGAATTATCATCCAATTTGGATTTATTCTTATTGCAATTAATTTAATTAAATAAATGTATTATTGGAAATGGAAGTTAAAATTAAAATATACAAATTCGTATAAGAGAAACTCTTCGCTCTACCCTCGCAATGGTCGCATTGTAGTTTTTTTTTTTTTCGGATGGCACATTATTAGGCTTAGAGAGGAGTCGCCTCTACACGTAGCTAGGTACGTGTTTCTACATGCATTGCACCTGTAATTATGCGCACGGCTGACATACATTTGCAACACGCCACACTAACACATAAGCAAACACAAGCCAAGGCAGAGGCACAGCCAGAGAGACAGAGGCAGGGAGAGAAAGACAGAAAGAGAGGCGCATACATAGCATATACAATATTTATAGCCTACTTTTAGTTACTTTTCGCCTAACTACAAGCAGACTTTCGGCAAAAGACCCAACATCCACAAAAAACAAAAAAAAAAAAGAAAAATACTAAAATACACTATAAAAAATAGGTTATATGAAATTTATGAATTATCCATCATCTTGTATTTAATAATACAACACAATAAAATTATTAAAGATTAAGAGGTGTTCTTTATTCTCAACACGTTTATTTATTTAACTGAACTTATTCCAAAAGTTAAAAATAACTAAATATATATATATAATATATATGAATATGCATATTTAAATGATATTTATTATTTTATTAAAATCATACATAATGTATAATTTCAATAATTTAATTTTAATTTCCCTTTTCCCTAAATCGAAAATAAAGTTTTTACCATCGCTAGAATTTGTATAATTTTTTATAAATAATTTAAACAATTTAAAGTAAATGCAAAACAGTTTCTAAAGATAATTCTATTGTTAGAGAATCTAAAAGCCAACAATTGGGTATAACATTGTATTGTATACTAAAATAATTTTAGAAAATTTCCCTTGCCATATTTTCATGTTTTCATAGATTGTTTTTCATAGTTTTTCACAGAGTTGCGCTTGACATGCAAAACGTAGCCATTGCATTTTTAGGAAATGTTCTAAAAAAAAAGAAGAAAATTAACAACAAAAATAAAATAAAAATAAAATAACTTATGTATGTATGTATGGATGTATGTATATAGTTTGCGAAAATATGTATATAGTAAATTAGAGCATCCGCGGCACGCGAATGTGTAACGTCATTTTGTTGTTGTTATTCTTAATTTTTACACTATCTACCCATTAAAAAAGGCGTTTGCAAAATAGAGTTTGATACAGCTGACTTTGAGCCAGATAAAGTTATAACATACTTATATATTTTATATTTATTATTGAACTATTGTAGCTTAGGAATGTTTTAATTGTTTACACTAAAAAAAAAAGAACAGAAACTTTTTTAATTTATGTTTTGATTTTATATTAAATATTTTTATTGCTTAAATCCAACAAAAAAAAAAGGCTTTGTAACTGTACACGGGTATGTATTAGTCGGGCAGTCGCGATTGAAGCTTTCCGTGCTTATTGTACACTGACTTGCTGCAAATTAAAGGCTAAAAGCCAGCCAACCCAGCCAAGCCAACCCAGTCAGCCCAGTCAGGCCACCCAGCTATCCAGCTATCCAGCTATCCAGCCCTTCAGCTGGCTCCAGTCGACTAGCCAGCCGGAAAGGCAAGCACCCAGTTGGATAGTCGGACAGCAATTTGCAGCAACTAAAACGCTGGCAACTTAAAGTAGGTTACTTACGGCACACATAGAAACTCGCTTTGTGCATACTTAAGGCGGCGACGGACGCCTCGAAACTCTTGTGCTCTAATTGAGGCAGCGGCAGAGCTGAACAGTTGCACAGTTGCCGAGTGAAAGAGATGGCAGAGTGGCAAGGTGGCAGGGTAGCAAGGTGGCAAGGTGGCAGGGTGGCTTAGCTGCAACGTTAGTACAAAGTTGCCCCATGTACGAATAGTTTGCTGCATAATGACAGGCGCGCCGGCATGCATATTTATGCTATGACGGAGAGAGAAAGAGTGAGCGAGGATGTGAGTGAAAGGGGGTGGAAGGGGGCATGGTACTGCCAGACTTTTGGTGGAGACGGCGATTGCGTAAACGTCATGCTCTATTGGCGTTCACAATGTTGCACATTCGCAAACTTCAGAGCCAGCGATTCCATTGGGTGCAGTCTCGCCTTTTGCTATTTCGGTGGCTTAAAAACTTAGCTATCATCAGTAAAATCAACTTTAATATAAAACCAGAAAACAAACACAAAAACAAACACAAAACAAAAAACCAAGGGATGTATGCATTCAAAATAAAAATTGCTTTCAATTATATACTCATAGTTTGGAGCAAAACCGAATAATAAAAACAATTACCGAATGCCAACAAAATATATTTCCAAATAGTTATCGCTTGAGTTTAAATTAGGATCGAAAAAATAGTTGACATATTCTCCATGAAGTTTTAAATAAATTGGCAGCAAATCGAAGCTTAACTTAAACTCTTAATTTCTCTAAGCGAATCCATCTCAGTTAGCCAACTTAACAAAAGTTACACTCAAGAAAAAAAACTGATAAACAAATTGTACAACAAATTCATTGTTATTGTTAAGAAATTTTGTCAAGCCATTAAACTCTATTTGGGATTCTTTGCCCAAATAACTTGAGAGAAAAACATTTCTGACAAAATAATTCACTTCTTAACCGCGTTTCTTAATGCTAAGCAAATTTATTTTATATATGAATAATAATTTTTAATTGAAATTTACACAAACAACCTAGGGCGAAAATGAAATGTAATTTTTCAATTTCAAATGATTTGTTAAGCAAAACCTTTCACATTTAATACTATTTTAAAAGGGAACAGTAATTCGTTTTACGGACGAATCCTAACAAGAACTTGAAGAGGAAGACGACGAAAAAGAAGAAGAAGAAGGAGAAGGAAATAACATATACAGTATATATAGTAATGGAATATTTTGCACCCATGGAATTGAAATAGTCCTTCAATGGGACTTTTATTGCAATGAACAAACCGCAAATATCAATTATTTATAGCGCATAACAATACGAACCTGTTTGATTTCACATGAAACCGCAATGAGAGCACTTGCAGGGACTCGGCATATCCCGGGGGTCCTTGCAATAAAAATTTCACAGACAATTCACTTTTATTGCACCTTAAGCAAACATAAGAAACAGACATACACACACACACACACACATACAATCACAATTGAATGTACGCCCTTGTGGCAACCGAATGAAAAAAAAATGCTGCAGACTTTTAGGCTGCGGGCAACACAAAGTCACGTGTTGGCCATCGAAGGTGTTTGGCAATGCACTTTTGGGGCGCCACCGAATTGCAGGTGCGGCCGAAGCCAATGTCGAAACAGCAGCAAAAAAAAATATGAAGAAATAGAAAAAATTCAACAACAACAACAACAACGACAAGAACACCACTGAGGACACAGCGAACGGGGCCTAGACGAGGCCAACGATAAATGAATTAAAATCGATTTGGAAAACGTACTGCTGGGTAAATTACAACCCAGCCAGCCAGCCAAAGGGGCGCCAGGCGTGGCAGCAATGAAAATTATATACAAAAAAAAGCATTGGGTGCTGTTAGAGGCGTGCCACGCCCACCTACACACGAGTACGCGCAGTGAAAACGGAACTAGAAGCAAAACTCGACACAAGCACAAGCTAGACTTAAAGACACCCAGCTGTGCAAGATCCTAACAAATGTTTCTATTTACACATACACATACATACGCATGGAAAGATATATATATATACAATATACAAGTATATGAATACTAGCATATGCATATGTATTTAATGAAAGCTGCAATTGAGCATGCAACTGACAACTAATAAATACCCTCATTATGAATATGAATCTGAGTCTGTATTCGCCAACACTCACAAATTCAACCTAAGCAACACATACATGGTTAGCCCCTCTCTCTCTCTCTCTCTCTCAATCTCTCTCTTTCTATCTCTCGCTATTTCTTTTAAGTTTAGCAGATTTTATTCAAATAATATTTGAATATTGTGATATTATGATATTATGTTTTGATACTCTATTCAATCATATTCAATGAGTACATTCAACTTCATAGCTTGAATGTAGTTAATAATAATGTCATGGATGCCAAAGTAAATTGCAGATCCAGCCCAAGAATATAAGTATGTGTATACCAGCATCTTGGGGCATTCTTTACATTTTCTATAGGCAAGTTGTTTACACCCCTTTTTACCAATATCTAAGGGGTATAAGGTGTAAAACAAAAAAAAAAACCGAGAAATGAAATTTTGAAAGAAAAACTTGAACTGCCATTGCAGGGGGCCAGCCGTAAACATGGCAGAAACGTACGTACAGCTGCATAGGAATGCATACATATGTACATACGTTCACACGTGTGAGTCAGCAGCAAAAACAAAAGCAGAAGGAAAGAGAACCCTCCCACAAAAATACCAAAAAAAATTAATTTAAATTTTTATGATGCCATAAAAATAATGCATGGCATGTCTCCGCACAGAGCAAAGAAGCTGAAGACGCTGCCTCGTTGGCCCAATTAGCCGCAGCCTGTGCCACCCCATGGCAAATGCCTGCATTAGTGTATGTGTGTGTGTGTGTGTGTGTGTGTGTGGGTGATGCGTATGTGCGTGCATGCGTATATATGTAGTATACGTAGTATAAAACGCACTCCAAGTCATTTGACTAGAACCAAAGCCAGTGCAGCCATTAAAAGAATGCAACACAACTCGAATGGGACAGGATGCATCCTGACAAGCCGATTATGAAATACCCTTTGCATTCAATAAATCAATTAATAATATAATATGATTGAAACTAAGCAGAAAGAAAGTCCAATATATTATATGAATGACATCAAACGTTACTATATTATATAAATATTTGCTAATAAATACATAAATAAAGTTAACATTTATTTTCGGTTGAGAAAAAATATGAAAAATTGAAAATCTGTCAATATCAATTACAAAACTTTTACAAAATGATTACACTAAAAAATATATAAAGTCTAGCCAATACGTATGTTTAAGCTGGCAATCAATATAAACTCTATGGCATATTCTTTAATTTTGTAAAATAGTTTCCCGAAAATTGTCGATGCAACCCCTCTCCAATGTAGATTTTAATAGTTGTTATTATTTTCATTTTCATTTTCTTTGTTGTGGCTTTTTTCGTCATATTATTGCTGTTGTTGTTTAGAGTGTGTGTGTGTGCTTGTGTGTGTCTGTATAGCTTTTCTTTCTACTTTGTTGCTTTTTGGCCAGTGGCAGCAACTGCTTTTTATCCATAAATGACTCATTTGTATTCATGGTTACGCCCCGGCGTTTTTGTCGTTTCGGTACTGCCGTAAGCCCGGCACCCCTCGCATAGAGGTTTTGCCATAGACTTAGGGGAATTTCTGGGAGCTTGAGGTCTGCTCATATATGTAGTGCAAATAAGCGGCCAAATTTGTTGGCCGCTATTTGTAAGGCGAGCCTTGTATACAAAATATATTAAGTATACGCAAGGTGTTGCATACATTCTCACAATGACCGCAAAATGTGACAGGAAAATTACGTTGGATCTGAAATTTAGTACAGCGAAAACCCCAACGTACGAGAGCAACAAGAGCTTAAGCAAATCCTGGAAAAGATTTACAAATGAGCATAATACTTTGGTGTATATGTATATTTTCAAAGTCAAGGAAAATATTGTACTTAGCCAGTTATAAAAAGATAAACACAACATAATTTATTGCCCATGCGACTGAATAATAAATTCATATTAGGCTTATAATAAAATATTTCCACTTGAGATTCATATCTAGTTGACTTAGTCGACGTGTAATGAAAATGTCGAGGGAAACAAATAATAATAATAATAATAAGAATATTAATAATAATAATAATAAAATAATATTTAATAAAAAAGGATGGCAGAAGAAAGCAAATACAGTTTGCTTCCGAAATCCATTTGGTCATATGAAAATTTAAAGAAATTTTAAATATTTTCGAGTTTTGATCGATTGAATAAATAATTTTATATTTTCATTCATTCTTTCTTAATTAGAATATTGAGAATTGTTATTATCTACTTCATGAGATTCTGTGCGATAAATTACAATAAATATTTTTTAATTTAGCCAGTAAATCACTTTGTTAATATCCTTTCAAAATCAAATTTTCCCATAACCGGGTAATCGACAAATAATGCCAGTAAATTTTTGAAATAAATCTTACAAAGATAAAGGCACAACTCCTGTTAAAGTCCTGTTGACCACATTTATGATGATTACCTTGGAGAAAGAGAGTATTTGTGTATTCAAAATTAGAGTCTAAATTTTTATGAATTATTTCTAGTAATAATATTGTTATTAAAATAGGGATATTTATAAATTTATAAATAAATTAGTCATTGTCCTTAATGGCTAGTATCATTAGTTATAATTTTTAACATTAAGAAGATGAAATTCAAAAAAGCTGCTAGAAAAGCTGGATAAAGTTGATGAATATGGAGGAATGAGGCGGGAGAGGGATTGTTCGATTGTTTCGAACTGCTGCGCAAAGTCGCAAGGTGGAGTCAATTACCAAAATAATAAACGGGAATACAATAAAAATTAAAAGGAATACTTAAAAAAAAAACGAAGAAGTACAAAAAAATAACAGGAATCGCACTACCAAGAAGAAAAGCACCGAGTTATATACGGCCTTTAATACGATTATCCTGCGAATTCGCCTTTTCTGCTAAATACTATTTATTTATTATTGTAGTGTCTTATGAAGTGAACTCTTCTGATCCAATCGATCCTTGCCAGAATTACATCAAAAAGTGAAAATTTTTTTAAAGAAATTTAAAAGGATAACTCCGATAAACAAGTCTGGAAATCTGCTAATTCAAATAATAGATTTACTCAACTATCATACATATGTGTTTTACGCTTTACATTAGTTTAGCTTTTAATTCTGAAATTGTTTAAACAATTTTCGCGAATTGTTTCCTCCACATTTATATCAAATAAACATTTTTTGCTCAATTTTGACCCTATCTCGGAGTCTATTTTACAACCAAATAGGGTAAGCTTCACTTCACTGAATGAGTTTTACCAAATAATTGTTCTGTGCCCCCAGAGTTGTTATTGTTATTGTTCTTGTTGTTGTTGTTTCTTTTATAGGGTATTAAATCAAAAACAAAACAAAAATCTTACGGAAAAAAGTGCCTAAATTTATTGTTATGAGCATCTCCGACAAACAACAACTGTTGCTGTTTTATTCCCTGTTTTTTTTTTTTTTTGTTTTGTTTTGCTATTTTGTTGTTTTGTTGCTTTGTTTTTGTTGCGTATTAGTTACGGTTTCGGTTTGAGTTTGCACTTTTGCCTTTCCGGCGGAAACACTGCAGTGCCTAATTTGCCATAAATCTTTGTTTAAAACATGACTCACCGCTGAGAAAGCATTCTAATGGCCATTTTCCTGGCCAGGGCAATTAAAATTGAACTTGAGGACGACACGCAAAGGCAAAGCAATTAAATTTATTAACTAAACGCGACCCCTTCGAGAAACTCAATTGAATGTCCATCTAGAGGCCAGTAACAGCTCTTAACGTGGCCATAATCGATCGCCTTGACTCTATTGTGACTTTTTTCGCCTTCTTCCTTTTCTTGTTTTCTTTTCAATTTATTTGTTTACCTTTTTTTTCCTTTTTTTATTGTATATTTTCTTATTTCGTGTGTACCCAGTGTATGTGCATGTATGTATGCACGTAGGTATGTATGACCTTCGCCAATGGTACAGGTACCTGTACAAAGGTGGTACAAAGCATATGAAATATTAATGTTTATTACGTACAAAAATTGCGCCTCATTTACCCAGGCAAGTGAAACATGCCACTCGAGCCAGGCACAGACCGCAGGCGCCATCTACAAGCAGGAGCTGGTACTAAATTTAATGATACCGCGCCATAACTTCGATATGATAATATTTTACGCATAAATACTTGTAAATATATGTATGTATGTGTGTATAGGATCTTTGGCAATAATTCACTAATAATGTATAATAATTTCACACAATTCCACAATTATTGATAACATGAAACTGGATGCCCCCCGCAATCAAAGCCCTTTTAAAGTAGAATACATAATTATTTGTTTATAAAATTGATAGTGCCCATAATTAGGCGAATCTATGGAATACATTTATTTTCAGTTAATTAACCATTACTTGTGCTTGTAAGATCCAATTCCAGACGAAAATCTTGGATTAATTGCTAGCAACAACTCTCTACAATATTTAAAAGTACATAAATATAAAGCTTAATTATATATTTAAATTTGCATTCCATTCTACAAAAATTAAAAAAAAATAAAAAATTTAAAAAACAAATTACTTAATAAATTGTAAACAAAATAATCATATATTATAAGCAGGGCACTTAAAATTCGGCTTGTAAAATTTGAAATCATATTTATATAAATACATTTAGAGTAAAGTTTTCGCCGTTTCTTGCTTCACTTCCGTTATTTTTATTTTTTATTTTGTTGGCAACAATTTAATATTTGAGCGTTGGCAGGGATGGGTAAAGGGAAGAAAAAGAAATTACGCTCAATGCAATTAATCAAAATGCTGTCCGTCCGGAACTCCTTGGGACACGGAACTCATAGCTCGGGGCAAAGAGAGCTTTGGAGCTCAAAGCGAACTCCTCTTGTCACATTGCTAGTCCTTTTCTTTTCTTTGCTTTTCTTTTCTTTGCTTTTCTTTAATTTTGCTTTTCTTTTCTTTGCTTTTCTTCGTTTCATCGTTACGGTCACATTAAGTGTTGGCCCTGCATCGCTTTCAGTTTTAGCTAGAAGAGCACAATACCACACCATAAAATGAATTGTAATGCAATGCAGTGCAGTGTAAATGGCAGCCATAAGCGAACATGCTGCAAAATGTAATTCCATTGAAAGTGGCTTCACAGTCACAGTCCCAGTCTCAGTCACAGTCACAGTCACAGTGACAACGACAACGACAACGGCGGGAAAACAAAACTAATTATCGTTATGGCAACTCTTGTCCTCTGGCTGCTGAAAATTTCCAAGTTTTGTGTGTTTTATACACACTCTTTTTGTATTTGTACTTGTACTGAACTGTATGTGTGTGTGTGTGTGTGTGTGTGTGTGTGTGTGTAAGCATATGACACAGTCAGTGTGCTTCATATTTATAATTACTGTTTGCACACTTAACGAAGACGCCAAGGCGCAGCAGAAGCAACAGTGCCACATAGAAGTCAACGGCTAGGCAAAGCGACCAACAAATTTTTGAAACTTCATTTTCAAAATTACGCTCATTAATCATAAAAAACAGCGACGCAACGTCGACGTCAACCTCAACGTCAGCAGCAGCAGAGCAGCAACGGCAGCAACAATAATGTCACCAAGGCTGCCGCAAGAGCAACATATACCGAGGTCTACTATAATTATAGCTGTATGTTATGTGTACCTATGTATGTACCTATGTATGTATGTGCATGCGTGCACAGGCCCATATGCATATATAGATAGGGTACATACATTCATACAGTGATCACTCCATAAGAAATACACCCCTCCATCCGGTCAAAGTTTCGAGCGTTTTCAATTCTTTTCTCTAAAACATTTTTTAACAAATTCTGTTTTATATATAAATATTACATAAATGTTGAGATTAAATTCTTTAGGCCATTATTAATATAATGTGATATATATGTATGACCTTCAATCAAGGGTCAATAAAAAGGGCTTAATACCCCTCACAAATGGATGAAAATGGGTATCTTGATTTATAGGTACAATAATTATTATTATTATTATTATTATTATTATTATTATTATTATTATTATTATTATTATTATTATTATTTCAGTGAGGGAATTTTTTGTGAATTTTGCAAAATTTCAACTTATGAACGAGCGTTGTAATTTACTGTAATCACATATTTAATAAATGTATGTGTGTGTGTGTGTGTGTGTGTATCTGTGTGCGTGTATTTGGCGCATGTTGTTAGCGTGTTTCAGAATACTTTGTTAGGCCGAACACGCAAAACGTCAACAAGAAATTGTCAAAATTGAAACACGCTTCACATTAGGTGGACACCAAAGGATTTACAGCTAACGGTTCGGTTGGCAGGTGTCATGGCCAGGTAACTACAATACATACATACATTTTTATTTATAAATGTATATGTATGTATCTGTACGTGTATTTGTACATACGAACCATGGCTTAGATGATCGCTTCAAGCGAAACATTTATTTTGCTAGTGAGGACAGGACTTGAAATGCTTCAGTGGATGAATACGAGTATGAGTATGTGTATGAGTATGAGTATGAGTATGAGTATGAGTATGAGTATGAGTATGAGTATGAGTATGAGTATGAGTATGAGTATGAGTAACTTTTGCAACCTGATAAATCAGGCAACAAATATGTTAGGCTTTTGTATGTATGTCCTGTTAAAGGAAGAATAATTTTCAAAGCATTTTCCTCCAATTACAACTAAAAATAATTAAAGTCACAGCATATAATTATTATAATTATATAATGAAAGTTGACAAAAGATGAAACATTTCAATATAATTATTATGAAATTAGCATTTCCTTTTATTTATGGCACATACACGTACATACATACATATTGTATGTATATACACAAAACTCAATTAACTTTCCCTATATTTCTCACATTATTATTAGGTGTGCGTTTTAGCCTGTGATTATGGATGTTTGATTGCTTGAAATTCAGGCGGACCAATAAATCCAGTCAAAGTTCTTTTATACTATAAATAAGTAAATACGTATATGTATATAAATATGTATGTATGTATACGTGTGTCTGTGTGTGCGTGTGAATGCGCATAATATAGAAAAGGAAAGCTAATAGAAAGTATATTACCTTTACAATCAACTTAAGGCACAGCTGTGCCTTAACAAAAACCAACTCTCCCAGAAAGAGAAAGCCCAAATTGTTTGCTCAAGCCTAAAAATCCAAAATGTAAGTTAAAATGCTGCCGCTGAGAAAGCTCGACTGCAAAATACCCTGTAAAAAACATTGTAGAAATGAAGCATAGAAATAAACTCATTATTTAATTTTATGTTAACATAATTACGAGTACATTTGCATCCGAATATTCCAATCAAAGCAATTGAGACTAAGGGGAATCCCGAGTTGAGCATGCTCTGCTTATGCGAATTAATTGCAGAGTAGAAAAAGACAAAAATTTCCCAAAATTGACATTGTCCGGCCGTCTACTGTGTCGACTTTTGGTCTAGGCAGATGTTCAGCAAATGCCATTTACGTGTCCTTGAATTTTGCTTATGGCAAAGTTATTATTTGGTTGTCACGTTCAGTCCCAACCCTGGCCAAGTCCCAATCCCCTACTCCACCCTCCCACAACCCCTACCCTATCACATACCGCCCCCTACCATGCTTGGAATTTAATAATCAATATGGCGTAACGCTAGATGATTGTGTGGAGATTGTGCGTAAACGCACACACACACACATCTCTCCCCTCTACTCAACCCACCTTCTACCCAGCACCCCTGCCGACGCGCCAACCCGGCGATCCCTCCTTATGCGATGACTCAATTTCAGTTGCAATTTCGTGAGCGACAGGTGGCACAAGCAGCCAGGACGGCGAGACACAAAGCGCATCAGTCGCAGGATCAAGCGGTTATATTGAAAAGGATTTGTGCTGATTTCTGTTGCTTTCAACATAAATATAACTCATACGCACCATGTGCCAATGCGCCTTGACTGAGCATCCTCAGAGCGTATTCCCTTTTGTGGACTGCGGCTGCGGCTGCGGCAGCGACTGCGGCTGTGAGAGAGATTAATATTTAATTAAATCAATAGGGCTGCAGTTGGCGCCTCTGCTGCCGCTGGCGTGCTGTTGACAACAGCTTGTAAAATACCAAAGCGTTGACAGCCAAGTGATTTATTTATGTTTGCGGTTTTAGTCGCCGTCGGCAGCACTCAGTACCCCCCACCCCCCCAGCCTCTGTTTCTACCACTGTCTCTGCCTCTGCCCCGACTAGGTGCGTCTGCCAGCTGTCTGTCTGCCGCTTTGCCGCGTTATCTGTCAATCCATCCGTCTGTCCAGACCGTCTGTCAGTCATTTTCCTTTCACAAATATTAATTATAGTCAACAACAAGTGCGACTTAAGTTCTTAAAGCACATCCGCACAAATCCACAACAAGCAACACGGGGACCATTTACAATAACAATACCGCACAGCAGATACCCTAAACTGTCCTTCCGAAAATTGCTTAAATCCTTTTAAAAATTCCAACTTAATCGATTTCCGACCTCAGCTTTCATTAGATTGATTAGATAAGGTTAGATTAAATAAGGTTGAGATTTGATTGTATATAACATATTGTATATACATATACTCATACATATATGAATATGTATTAATTTATTTATTTAATTAATTTATATTTACATATTTTTATTTTCTTAAGAATTAATCAAAGTAAACATTAAGTAAATTAAATAAAATAACGACAAATAGGGAAATTATTGAGGTGTACATATTTTATTGCCCACAAGTGTACGCAACCCATGGCTAACAAATTATCCTGTGCGTGTTACACATATCGGAACAAAATTATGGAGCCCACAGGAAGGATACAAAAAAAAAAAAGAAAAAAAAATGAAAAGAAAAGAAAGCAAAATGTACACAAAAAATAACAGAAGCAAAATTCTTAACGGATATTTAATGCTGTTGTTGTTCTTGTTGTTGTTGTTGTTCTTGTTGTTGTTGTTGTGGGTTAAGCTAAGCAACGCAATGTTGTTGGCGCTCTGTGTTCGTTTAGTACCTGCTAGGGATGGTAAGAAGAGGATGGGGAGTTAGGTGAGTGGGCGGGGTTAGATGTTTGCCCATGCCATGGCTTGGCACACCAGAGCAAACAACAAGGACTAGCAATGACATAGGCGGGCCCTGGCACGCCCACTTGAGGCAAGCACATGTTTTGGCCATGTTAGAGCAACACATGTCCTTTTTGGTAATAGACGTGTAAGGCTCTGCATTTTGAGCAACATCAGACATGAGCACAACAACAAATGAGGCAATTGAACTGGAGAGTGCTTCCTTCGATCCCCCCCCCCACAGCTACATACCGAGCCCCCACATACCCCCCCCACCACCCACCCGCATACAAGTAAATTTGCCACTCAATTCAATAAAATTGTATGGTTGCAGCGCTCACTTGGGTTAGCATCAATCTCTTCCCCCCTTTGGCGCACTTTCCCCCTCTCTTCCTCACTCTATTTCTCTCTCTTTCAATATTTGGCAATAGTACTATAGGGGCAGAGGGACAGGGGCAAGGAATAGGGGTGCCACTTGCAATGCCACTTGCCTGCACTGGAAGGCAGCTAATAAGTATGCAAATAAATGCAAAACTCTTTTCGTATAACACGTTGGCAGGTGACAGGGGTGCAGATGGTTAGTTGTTAGGGTGACAGGGGTGAGAGGGGAGGAAAGAGAGAGAGGAGAGGGTTCAGGATGGAGCTA
This sequence comes from Mulgravea parasiatica, assembly GCA_037075045.1. Lineage (NCBI taxonomy): Eukaryota > Metazoa > Arthropoda > Insecta > Diptera > Drosophilidae > Mulgravea > Mulgravea parasiatica. Next base: position 818 of record JBAMCR010000147.1, on the reverse strand, counting down.
TTTTATTCAAAAACTGTGATCCGATTGAGATTGAATTGGAAAGCAATTCACAAATCACAAATCATCCTGTGCGATGTCACGCTCAACATGAACAAAATGCCATGCAAGGGGCATCATCATTCGGGATTGCACTCCTTTGGGTTATACCCTGTACTTATTGGAAGTGCATCAAAGGGTAACCAAGAATATTTTGCAAATAAACAAACATAAACAAAGACCAAAGAAAGAGACAGCCTATGTAAAAAAATATTGTACTATAAAATCAAGTAATAAAATTTGAATGATTTTATTCCATTAAGCCGAGCAGTTTATATGTATATGTATGTATGTATGTATTGTATGTATGAATGTGTGAATGTATGTGTATGGCACATATAAATACTCTTTCATTGCCATTACTACACATATGTATTTGTATATGTACATACATACAATATGTTTGATTGATTCACTTTTAAGTGTTATCGAGCCTTTTAACTATTTATATCGATTCTTGCATATACTCATATTTGCATGTGTATGTATGTATATATGGTATTCAGTATAAAAATTTTGAATACTTTCCCTGCATGCTGATGCCCTCGTGCTTCAAACTTGATATTTATTCATTGTATATGCGATTTTATTCAATTCAAGTGTGGGTTAACGCAGCGTTCTGATTATGTAAAAATCACAAAGAAGATTGATTAGGCTCATCTTCTAGCAGCCAGTTCATAGACTGTATATTAGTATGTATGTATATGTATGTATGTATTAGGGTTGTCAAATATTTTTAAAATATCGTATCGATGATATTTTTGATATTGAAAAAATATCAA
>JBAMCR010000146.1:0-49993 GCA_037075045.1 Mulgravea parasiatica | reverse complement strand
ACGAGCTTATTGCCTTATAAAATGTGCTTGTATTCGGGTCGGAGGCCCGCATCAGCTCAAAGATAAGATCATTTTTTATTTGTATGAATGTATGTGTATGTGTATATGGACAGATGCACGTGTTTGAATATATGTATATGCAGATGTATACATGTGTGTATGTATGTGTTTTAATAAACTATTAGTAGGAATTTTGAAACATTAGCATTCAAAGAGAGTTTAAGCGTGTGGCTTTGGCATTTTTATGTTTGCATATTTATTATACAATAAATTTACACTTTTATTTGGTACGCCAATATTTGCTATAACTGTTTATGTATATACATATGTGTGTATTTATAAACAATTAAGCATTTAAACAATACAAAATACAACTATCGCTCTCTGATAATATAACCAATTTTAATGAAATACGAGCATTTTCTTGGTAAAATGTCATTTGATACGATTGCGATTTGAGTAATTCCGCATGACGTGTTCTTTGTTCGTGTTAAAAGTTTAATACCCTCTACAAAAATGTATGTACATATATGTATGTACGTATGTACGTATGTATATATGTATGTACATATGTATGTATAGCTCTGTCTTCCAAAATGTCAGCCAATAATCCTGTATTTTTTATTTGTATTTTCTTCTATCATTTCTTTTTTTGTTTTTTTTAAATGCTTTCCGATATTGCGTTTTTTTGTTTTTTTGTTATTTAATGTTTCTAAGAAATATCTAATCAACATAAATTTCGCAACAATCAATAATACATTTTGTTTATTATTTAACATGTGTACATTATTTGTATATAATATTTTAAAATCGCCTTTATTTAGTTAATCGAACAATAAGTGTATGTACATACGCACATAGAAATGTATGTATGTATGTTTATCATTTCACAAAAGTTGAAAGCTTTTATTCGAGGCCATGGTCAGTATTTATCCGTACAAATTTTTGTGTTTTTTTTTTTATTCGAACAGTTGATTCATTCATTTGTATTCTTAACACTCATTTTTCGTTTCCACTTTTATTTGTCTTTTGTTTACTTTTGCGGCGCCATGTGATACTTGTTGGCTATATGTATGTATGTATGTATGTATATATGTATGTATTCATAATCATGAGATTCAGATTCACATTTAGATCGGTAATTAGCGGATTGTCTGTCGGTTTTATGTTCGGTCTCAGATTTGGGCTTATGATGTCGGCTGAGATTCAACTTCAGCATGTGAGTGCGTCATCTGCATGTCGCCCGCCCTTTGTTCATATATTAATTAACGAAAACAACGAGAAAACAAAAAAAAAAACGAAAAAATAAACTCAAACTTATGGACTGATAAAGCGGGGCAGTGCCTCAGGAGGTATTCAGTTTTGAGTTTCAAGTGTTGAAAAAGTTGACTGACACGAAAATTTTAGATTTATTTTCTTTTGTTTTGCGCCCAGCTGGCGATTTGTGGTCGCTGTTGACACGCGAATGCCACAGGTTGTGTGGCCTTTGTCCAATGGAAACCCAAATGAAAAACCACCCCAAAAGCAATGGATGACGCGCCCAAAAATAAAAACACAAAATTAAATTAAAAACGAAAATCAACAAAACGAAACGCACAAAACTCGCAAAAAATTACTAACAAAAAAAAAAAAAAAAAAAATGTAAACTACAAACTACAAACAAAACATTATACAAATGTATAAATATATATATACACACATATGTACATACATACATACGTTAGCAACAAGAATAACAATTAAACTACGTCACTTTAACGCTCAACATTGCCAACAAGGGGCCCACACCTCCTCCCCTACCACCCATTCCACCGCACATAGACAATTCGACCTTCCCCACCCATCCACGTCCACGTCCATGTCCGCGTCCGCGTCCGCGTCGAAGCAGCAGACACAGCCATTGAAATTGTAGAAGCCGCCGTGCGATTTGCCTTGCGACGGGTGTTGAATTTTCCACCAGTTGCCCAAAGTATATTCATGTGAACACATACAAAACACACACCCACATACACACACGCCGCAAAAGAGAAAGAGAGATACAAATATAGACATAGATACAACTACATACATACATGCGTACATACATACGTATTCACACACTGTGTGCTTTTTGCTTTATCTATTTGATTATTCGATTCAAGTGACCAATTCGCAACAAAAACAATAAGTTTAAATAAAAAATAAGAAATTCAAAGTAAAAAGCAAAATAAAATTTATAAACGAACCTTGACTTTCCCATTTCTCGTTTTAATTGGAAGAAAAGTTCTTTGATTCACGACACCAACAAATCATATACACATATATAATACATACACATACGAGTATGTTCACTTAACAAAAGATTTTTCAGGAAACGTATTTGAAAGCTGAACTTTTTTCTCGAGTTGCAAAAATAACAAAACTTTTAAACATCATTAAAAAAAAATCGTATAATTTAAAGTTTATATTTGCTAAAAAAAAAAAAATATGTTCAATTAAATTAAATCAAATACTGCAACTAGAATTTACTTAAGTAATAATTGATTATATTAAAATAGAAATCAAGAGTTGACCTTTAAATAAAACAAATAACCGCACGAAAGTTTCGTCAATGAACTAATATTCACTTTGACATTGCCTACATTTGTTATTAATTATATTATTAAATATACTTGTTATCCAATAAAAACATAATAATATTAAATTTAATTTAATTTTAATGTTTTATTTTACACCAAATGGAAAATTCACTTTTAAACTTTACTTAGATAGATAGATTATAATATATAATATGATACATACGTATGTATTCACATGCATAAATATGTATGTATATACGTACATACATACATCTGAGTGTGCCGCAGCTTTTCAAGAAAATCCCCACAGCCGATCCTAATTTTTGATGGGTCCATGTCGCTATAGAAACTAAGTACTTTGATAAAGTTAGATTAATAATGACCATTTGCAAAGTAAATTCAATTTTATTTGCGTGTGCGTGTGAGGATGGGGATGGTGATGGGCCTAGACTTGAAAGTACTTTGACTTTTCAATTTGCCTTTAAAATTTAAAATTCTATTTTACGTTTAAACATTAAAATTGTTGTTGCGTTAAAAATCTATAGAGGATGCTAAAGCGTTTCAATTAAATGTCGTAATTCATGTTAAAAACATTTCAAGGACTTGACTTTTTCCGTATAAACCATGGAAACCGTTGATAATGTCGTTGTTGCTGCTGCTGCTGTTGCTGTTGCTGCCGTTGTTATTATTCTGGCTTTTATTTTATTAGTGGCACACAAATTATTTATTGTTGGTGTTGTTGCCGATGCCATTTTGGGTCTCTTCAATTACCAGTTGTTGCTTGCCTTCGTTGGACATGCCAAGCGACAAGTTGTACATACATATACATACATATGTACATGTGCACACAGATGTGTACGCATACAAGCACACAAACCATATACAAATACACATGTGTGTATATCAAGTGCTCGAAACCAAGAGCATTTTGACTAATTACATTAAGGAAAACTTTAGTTATGGTTTCAATTAGGCGACATTCTTAAGCCCACATCAAATCCATGGCTCGAACATTGCTTAAGAACCACCGTACTGATAGAGGCGGAGAGACACCTATGTATAAAAGCCGTAAATATATATTGTATATAATATATATATATATATATATACTGAATACATGTGTATATATGCATATTATATGGGAGATATGTACACGTGTTTGCATAAGAAAAATATCTCTCAGTCCCTATAAAAAAGAAACCAAAGAGAGAAGATATAATCGAATTTAAGAAAACTTTTCGAAGGGACAATGGTTAAGAAAATGCAGGAAAACTGACCGACAAGCGGGCAAATGAAAAAGTTTTCGTTTGAGCGCTTTACCGTCGTTTATGGGATGCCTTTTATTTACTTAATCATTTTCTTGTTGAAGGCTCAAAGCCCAACAAGAAATTCCGTCAACGCCATTCAGCCAACGCCCACTAACTCCGTGACCTGTCAAATAAAGCACTAGGAGAAACCTATTCGGGAATTTATTCAATTTGAAGCCTCCAAGTGTAAGAGAGCGTAACTTTTTGTTGTTGACTTTCGCTCGTTGCTTCAACAATAAACAATAATTTAATGCGAGGCTTTTATTTATTTATTTGTATTTATAAAATTCGAAATTTTCCTACGTTAGTCATTCCAAATGCGGCTGCACCTGCTACTCACCCACAGTCAAGACATGAAATAATATGTGACAAAGTCTGCAAATTGCAATAATTTGGCTAAAATACTTGAAAGCAGCAGCAGTTTGCTTTGTATGTATCTAAGAGATACACATCTCTGTATATACACTGATTCAGCGATAATTCAATTGATTTAATCACTTAACCATCAATTGATTAAATCTGAATTGAAATATGGAAAAACAAAACATTTAACTAATTTAGAAATATTTCTTAAACATTATTTTTTTTTGATAAGTTTATTTTATATTTTCTCAACTTTGTCGATAATTATGCAAATTATTATATAAACCGCATTTGTTTTTGATGTGGGAAATTTAAAAAACGCAAATTATGTTTTAAAATTATGTTTAGATTCATTGTCAATACTTAAAGAAAAATGTTCTCAGAAAGGAATAAAAATCGTATTAAAATAAAGTGAATATTTAATTTCAGTGTAATGTTGAATGTTTAACTATGCAAATAAGTGCATGAATATCCATATTCAGTTCTTGGGATTTAAATTCAATTGAATGCGCTACGCATCAGAGCAGATACATAATTATATTTATATTTATACAATATTTTTACATTAAAAGCTCAGCATATTCAACTGATTACCAAACAGAATTTAATTGATTAATTGAATCAATTGACAAATTTATCAATATTTCAGCATTTAATGTGATTACTTCGTCCAATAGTTAGCTGGGAATATTTATTTCGCAAATGGAATTTTGCGGTTTTTCCTTTTTTTTTAATTAAAATTAAAATTAAAATTAGAATTGAAAACTATCTTATCACATTTTCTCCACTTAGGCTATCTACAGTTTATCTCGTATCTCAGCGTATGATTGGCTATACTATGTAGTACGGTTTAGCTAACATACTTATTTACTTAGCCAGAGAACATACATATATACATACAATGTACATACATATATATGTGCATATGTGTATGTGCATTTAGTTATATTTATATTTGTGTTTTCATATGTAGAGCATTACATAAAGTGATTGTATCTGTAAACAGACATTGTGCTACATATTTATGAGGATCAACACAGCTGTCCAAGTAGATAGATAGATAGATGCACTCCATCTAGATAGCTTGGCTATTATTATTATTATTATTACTATTGTTATAAATATTATTGTTATTATTGTAGGATAACTTGTAGTTGTGCAGACCTTGAAACAGCATTTCAGCATTTTATTTCATTTTGCTCTTTTGCACTTTTTCGCGTATAACAATCACGCGTACACATACAATGAATGTATATATTTATATATATACACCATATACACATACTCAGGCCTGTGTCTTTCTCTTTCTGTCACTCTCTCTTTCTCTTTGACACCTTTAAGCATTTTTCATACGTTTGTCAACTTGTTAATGAAAATAAATTTTCTGTCGTTGCCGCCGGCTTTTGTCGACATTGCTCAGCCGCTGCTTTTACTGTTAATAATAACAATAACAATAACAATAAAAGCCATGCATGCGAATGTTGTTGCAGTTGTTGTTGTTGTTGTTGTTGTTTTTGTTGCTGCTTCTGCTGATGACCGACCGGCGGATATCATCAGTGCGCGATAGCAACAGCTACAGAACACATGGCACATAAAGCTGCAAATGAGTAACAGAAAAACAAAACAAAACAAAACAAAACGAAACGAAAGAAAATAAAATAAATGAAAACACAACACAAAAAGTGCGTAAACAAGACACATACAAAAACACATTCAAATCTACCATAAAAGCTAAGCAAAACAAGTCACAACACTCTACCCAAAAATGGTAGACTTTCGATATACCCTGCACCTATCTCCAGAATGTATATGTACGTTAAAATATTATTATACGTCTAGTAAAAAATTAATCAATTAAAAATCTATATTTTACCATAACTTTTTAACAGATAAGAATATTGTTTCGATATCTGTCGATGACTTTTTTATGGTCGTTCGCATATTGCACATTTATTAACAAAAACGAAAATAAAAATGGAAAAAAATATGCAATATCGATCAATTGTCAATGTAGTTTGGTACTTTGAAAACGAACTATGTAAAGGGTATCTGTCCGTCGATCATATCGGGTTGGGCGCAAGAAATACATGCTAAAAGTTTTATTAGTACTGAAGCAGAGTCAAAATTAGGAAAGTCGCCAAAGACTGCAAAGTCAGTTGGGCCGAGTTGTAGTCGTAGTCGAGCGAAGGACATTGCCACGCCCATTGCACTGTTTTGCCCCTGAGCTGTTGGCTTTTAGTCGCCTCCGATTCGGGCTAAATTGCATTGCTGTTGTTGTTGCTGTTGTTGTTGTTGCATTAATTAAGATGCCGCTTGTGAGCAAGCATACCAACTGGGAGTGGAGCTAAACGTATTACAAGCTTCTCAGCTTGTCAAAATTCCCCATATTCGAAAAGTTAAAACGATATGTAGACCAAATAGCAGATGACAGCAAAATTGGAGATGGCCTCGTGTCGAAATACAATACGACACGGCACGATATATAACTATTATATATACTCCTATGTATATGAATTAATATATATGACAATAGCTGTATATATCTCATGAATTAATACATTATATATGACAATATCTGTATATATCTCTATCTATTAATATGTATGGAAAATTGAATCGAAATAGTATCTTGACAAATTTTTTTTAAATGTGTAGCTACAAAAGTATGTGTAAGTTAAGATATTCTTGTCTTGAAACGATAATAAAATTATAATAAAACAATTTAAACAAATCTATAGCAAACACTAGTATATATTATATATCGTAAGCTGAAATTGCGATTATTTCATGACACGCGTTCAACTCTAGACTCTGGCCCCCGTCCCTAAACATCACATTCCGATTGCCATTGTCGTTTCCATTTCGATGCCCATTAACATTCGCATCATTTTACCGTTTACTCAAATAGCAATTACGTTGACGTTAACGTCGGCGTCGATGTCGACGTCAGCGTCGCTTTAGTCGGTTTCTTAACATTTTGCCAATGTCAATGACGTCGCAATTGGCCCAAGTGGCACCAACAACAACGGGGAAAATTGAATGCGATGATTTTCCGATTTATGCATAGAGTTAACTATTTTAATTTTAATTCTAACATCATCATCAACATCATCATTATTATTTCGGTAGCTGAGCAATTATTACCGTTTAGAAGTTAAATTTAATCGAAAACGTTTAATGATTTAGTAATTAAAGCTAAAAAGTTGATAAAATACGCACACATCGAAAATACTTTAATCAATTTATAATCAACAAGTAATTAAAAGTTAACCAAGTTGCATATTTTATTTACATGGATGTTAGAAATTTACTGTGAAAAGTAAACATTTGAGTAAATATTGAATATATTATATTATACAATTTTATTAATTGATCACTTGAATTCTAAATTAAATAAATTTGTGTGCTTTTATTTGTATATGTAAAGGTTATTGAACTCAGATGAAAATACAGCAGCAAAATTAAAAAGATTCAAATTAATTAAAATTCAAAAGATTTACGTTTATGGAGTTTGTGTTTTTATTTTTTATTTTTATTATTTTGTTTATACATAGTTAAGCAGACGATAAATGCAAATGTGGGTCCATTTGAGACATTTCGCCAAGAAGAAAAATGACTTCCTGTTTAAGTTGTTGCCATTGGCTGCGGGCCCAGTCAACAACTTCTTCTTCATCCATACTATATAATTACGAATTTTAATTAGCGCAAAATCTACGCGTCAAATGTGAAAGAAATGGAAAAATTAACAAACAGAAGAAAAAAGTGCAAATAGAAAATAGAATACAAAAAACAAACAACAACAAAAAAAAAATAAAACCGACTAGAGGAAAAACCTTACCAGACAGCGGCACAATGCATAATGTCGCCCAAAGTCTTGAAGCCAAGCGAGCACATCGAGCACTTGTTGTCCCCGATTTGGGGACCCTAGCCCGCGACGGTTTTTTTTTTTATTTTTTTTACTTTTTCTTGTGGCATGCGAGTGGATGGATGTGTGGAAAAAGGGGGGGGGGGAATGGAATTGGAAATGGAAAAATGTATTTCCACGTCTCTATGCTGGCAACATTGAGCAAGATTATTTTTAGCTTTAAACAAACACGCACACACACACAAACACACACACACGCACACACATCAAACACTCGCACACACCTGACACATTACGCATACGCCCCAGAGCACAACAGCAGCTCTCCGAGTCGCTCATCCAAATTTAACGCGAAGCCAGCAAATAAAAAAAAAAAGAAAAACGAGAAAACGAGAAAACGAGAAAAGAGGAAAAATTAAATAATAAAGATAGATTTTATTTTACGGGCTGTCATAATATATTTAAAAGCCAGCAAAATATTTGGAGAAAAACTGGCGCTTATAGCAGATATAGCTTTTGCACGCCAATTCGCTACGTTTATAATTTATCGAATCGTATAACATATGTATTATATATAAATTGTTCCGGTATGTGCAATTATTTAAACTTTAGTACATAAATTATGGAGCACGATTAAAACCAAACTTTTGCAAACATTCATTGTATTTATGATGTATCCAATAATTATGTTAATAATATTATATATTGAATTAAAAATCTGAGCTGCGAGTCTTTTGGCAAATTAACATAAAATGTTGCTAATATTTATTAAAGACATCAATAGATATTGAAAATCAGAAGGTTACTTAAGTTTAAACTATCTCTGTGAAATACTGGCCAAAATAGTTGCTCATTATTTTCATTTGTTGTTTGTTGTTATATTTGCGATTTGTGTTATGCAAATAGCAGTTACAATTTTTCAACGTTGTGTGTTGCAATTCTAATTCAAAATCCTTTTATTTATATTTTTTTTTTTGTATCTTTTATGTAATATACAAAATGTTGCATATGCAGGGTATCTTCAGTTGTGCCTTCCTATGCAAAGTAATTCAATTGTTTTGTTTTGCAATTGCATAGCATGAGATTTGTAAATAAACTAAAACGCTGAATCTAAACCTGACGAAATTTAGATAAACAAAAACACAAATTTGGGTTAGTTGTTGCTGAATGGATGGAAAGATGTTTTGCTATTCTTTTCATTTGTTGTTGTTGTTGTTGTTTTTGTGTTTTCTTGTGGTTTTTAGCCACGTTGCTAAAGTCTTCTTGATACTCCATTTGTATGTAAACATACATATACATACATTCATGACTGTTAGCACACGAGTTTACAATAAACTTGAGTACACAGCATATAAATTAACGAGATATCTTCAAACTTAAAAATAAATTTCTATAGCTTTATTTATATTTGGGTAAATGTGCATTCAAGCTCAAATCTGTATATAGTACATACAATTGCATGATATTTTTTATCATTTAACAAATAAAACGATAATAAAAGTAATCCATTTAAAGTACCTAAAAGATTCTTGCGATTAGCACTCAAATCTTACTTAGTATATTATCATAGATTTTTATAATACTGAAAAATAGGATTAATAAGACTTAAAAAAATTAAACTATTATAATTACTTAAATATTGTATTTATAGTATCTTTAATGAAAATATTAAATATTTATTTTTCAACTAAGCCAAGGAGTAAATATTTGTAAAATATTTGCAATCAACAAATAAATATTCTATTTATTTTTATTAGCGTTACCTGATTGCATTGGAAAAATATAATATTACCAAGAATAATAATAATAATGATAATAGTTGCACTTTAATTATACCATATACAGTGGCAGTTCGCTGAATTAAGCACTGACTGCTTAAATAATAAAGTATAAACATAATGCAAAAGCCAATTATTTATAATTCAACGGCACTCACAATGAAGCAATCAACTAGAGAGCCTTGTGTCTATGTACGCACACGTACATGCACCATACATTTGTATATGTGTGCGATATATATCGAATATGTATGTATGTATGTATGTATGCATGCATATACACAGCCCACAAAGTTAACTGACCTTGCTCAGTGGCCAGTGGCCAGTAACCCAGTTAAGAGTTGTACAACTTTGTCATTTTTAGGGGCAACTTTTCAATGCAAGAAAACCCATTTTTGCGGCATTTGGCCCACATTTCAAAAATAAATATTTGAGTTTATGTGGGGCATGACAACCAAAGGAAAGACAATTATAATAATAATAATAATAATAAAAATCACATCATAATAATGATGTTGACGTTGATGATGACGATAATGATGAAATGAATCCTTTTTCATTTCTGTTCCAATTCACGAGTTGAACATTTTGTTTTCAGTCACTAAAAAGTGCAAAGCATCTCCAATTGTTTTCAGTGTGAAATTTTTTGGTTTGTTGTTATTTCATTTATGTTTGATTTGTTTTGTTTTTGTTGTTGGCGTTGTTGGGTAATTACCCAATAATTTTGCAGGCAAATGGTCGCACATTTTTAATTTTTACACCTGGCCAATAGTAAATTGAGAAGCAAATTGATTGAAAAATGTTTTGTCTGTTCTGCTTTACTTTTCAGTAAAAAAAAGATGTGTATTATCAAAGCAATTGATTTGGATTTAATATATGAAAGCATAAGTGTCAATATACTATTAATGCAGTTTATCAGTTTGTTTTATAATTAAAATATTTGCTATTCAATCATTCCCTTATCATAAATAAATACATTCTCTTATCTTAGGTATGTGTGCCATACATACATATATGCATTTAACTATACATATATTGTACATGCGAAAAATACATATGAATATTATATATTTATGCATGTATGTATGTATGTATGTATTTATTTACTTTTGTATTATATGTATATACTTTCTCATGTTTATCGAAAGTGCCTGATATATGTACTATATATAATTCTCCTGGTTTTCACTTATGATATATAGGGTATTTTATTTATTTATTTTAAATATTTATTAATATTATTTATTATTGATTTTATTTTTTTTTTTTTTTTCGTTGTGCTTAATAATAAGCAGCGATTCGCTTTGTGCAGCTGCGAATCATCAAATTGATAAAGTTGCTTAGCTTATTATGAACGACGGCGCTTATCATGAAATTTTTTGTACGCGCTTTTGAAGGTCAAATTCGATTTGGATTTTAATTTCAATTTCAATTTCGATTGAAAATGCGGTCGTTACCTGCCATAAATATGTATGTGTGCTTGGTATAGGTGTATATGTACATATTCACATACATACGAGTATGTATGTATGTAAGTGTTGTTGTTGTTGTTGTTAAGTACACTTCTAGTATGACCCGTTGTTATTTAATATGTTGTATTGGATAAGCGAGAGCAACATTTGGCTGGATGATGACGACGATGGCGACGATGGCGATGGCGATGACTAATGCCTCCATCTCTGGCTGTCTGTGATATTGCCAGCGGAGGATATTTTTGTCTTTTCATGTGTGTGTGTGTGTACGTGTGCGTCTGTACGTGTGCGTCTGTGCCCCACAATATAAAAAAGAGAGACACACATATACAGAAAATAACAATAAAATATGAATACAAACTATCATCATCATTATTTGTTTACCCTTTCAAAGACTAAGTGCTACAATATTTATATGAAACATGTAACACAATTAAATTATATAGAGTATTTCCGCTCCTTAAATCTCTCTTTAAAGTAATCAAATCAGACTAAAACCAACTTAATTTTATAACATTTTCAGAGAGTATCTTTTGGTCAATGTGAGTCTCAATCATAAATCAAAATGATTGCAAGATACATTATAATCTGTATGCTAAAGATAATTTTTGTTTTGTTGTTGCTTAATTCAAACAACCTCTAACTGTTGATCGCTGATGAAATGCATGTATGTATGTATGTATAAATGTGTGTGTAAACTTCTCCCTTTGCTTAACCTACGTTTCAGTTTAGCACAAAAGGAAAAAATGCCTGATTCAATTAATTGCACTTGTCTATTTGAGAGGTCGCCAATGTCGCGAGCCGGCGCGAGAAACACTTTTCGAATGTCTATCGCATAAAACCATTGCCATGAACTGTAACGGTGACGGTGACGGTGACTATGACCACCACTGTGACTGTGGCTGTGACTGTGACTGTATTTGGAACTGGCCATGGTTAATGCTTAGGGCTTAGTCGACTGTAGACTGTATCATTGACATTGCTGTTGCTGTTGCTGTCGCTGTCAAAGTCGATTTCGATGTCGATGTCGCAGTTTCGTTGTCTTACATAAGAATTCAATTTCCTGGTTTGAATCCAGGCGGCTGGCTATAGCTATCAGCTGAAAAGGATAACATTTTCCGTTTTGTTTAATCAACCGGAAATTCTTATGCCAAAGAGCAATAGTATTCAAAATTTAAAGTCTTTGTGCCATATTTTCTTTATAAAGATTATATAAATAAATAGTTTCGTTTTTCTTGAATTCATTATTTAAATGAATATCTGTCAAGTCTGGCATAAATTGATGTGTCAACAACAGACGGAAATTAATTCACTTTCACAAACAGTTGAAAAGTCCTTGGATAATTAGCCATATACATCCTGCATAAATTTATAAAAAAAAATTCAAAATCTCTTTTTTCGCTTTATTTTTGTTATTTAATTTAATCAATAAAGATAGAAAGTTACGTGCGTATGTATGTATTTATGTTTATGTATGCCAATGTATTTAAATTTTATTAAATTGAAATTTATTTTCATTATTCAATTGACTTAAAATTTATTTTATTAATGAAATATGATTCCGTTCAAGCAAACTGTGAAAATCGGTAAATCTTTAATTGAGTGTGAAATACACAAGCAAAAAAAAATACAAAAAAAAAAGAACGAGAATCTTTTTAAATATTGCACACGACGACATTAATACATTTCTCTTTCTAGCCAAATTTATCTGTCGTTCTCTCATTCCCGTGCAATTCTCAAGTTTGTTTTTTCAATAAATGAAATAGCGCTTGGTATTCGCATCGTTGTCGTTGACAATTTTGCCTGTAATTTGTTTCAATTTGATGGCCAACATTAATTGATGGTTGTGGTATGCCTCTCGTGCTTCACTTCCTCGTCATCCCGTTTTTCTTCCTCCTTCCCCCCTTTTTTTTTAATTGTTGTTGCTGTTGTGTTGTTGTTTGATGTTTTGTTTGTTTATTTTTTATTGCTTTTGCTTTTGGCTCAGTTGTTGACTTAAACCTGTAAGCATAAGTGCTATTTTAGCCCATTTTCCTCATATTTCTTTTTTTTATTGTTGTTTTTTTTTTTTAATATTTTTTTTTAGTTTGTTTGTTTTTTCTGTGCCATTAAGAGGACCTGCAGCATAGTCAAAGCCCTCTGCTAAGTGCACGGGATAACACTCTGTGTGTGTGTGTGGGGGGGGAGGGGTTCTCAACTCGTATACCAGTATGAGTGCAAACGCTAGCAAAATCTTTGAGCAAACATTTTATTCGATTCCATACCATTCGCATCTCTATATCCTTGCGGCATGTCCATGGCCAGGATTCCCGTATCTTTGTCTGCTCTACTTCCTAATATTAGTTTTTTCATATTTCTCTTTATCTCGCTCTCTCTCTCTCTTTGCCTATGTTTGTTTCTAAATTACACCACTTTCGACTTGAACCCTGGAACAGCTCACAGTCGAAGAAGAAGAAGAGCTTCGGCCTAAGCCTCTCGTGCTCTCGCCCTCTGCGGATTACATTCAACGTGTGTGTCAGCACGTGGCTGTGCATTAAATGAATTGCCATTGTCTTTTGTTGTTGTTATTCGTGTTGTTGTTGTTGTCGTTGGTGTTGTTGTATTTTGCCCCGGATTTCAACCGCACAGCCAAGTTGCTAAGCCGCTTAATTGTTTTAAATTAAAACTCGACGTGTAATCACGAATTAAGAATTATTATAAACAATCAAATTCAGCTGTTAGATTCTCACTCTGCCAACGATTCGGTTCACTTTGGTTCATTGGTCGTTTAAAAGCCCGAAGCGCAAAAGTTCACCTTAAAGTATAAATACTTGTTAATTTTAATATTCAAGAACTTAATTCTGTATATATATTTATGTATATAATTCAGACAAAAAAAATTATATTATATATTTATTATGTAAATAAATCGAATCAGTATAAAGTATTTAATCCTTTGCGTAAACTGAATGTATTCAATCAGTTTTAAAATGCATATATTGCATTCTCAATTAGATCATTTTGTGCAATAAGTATATACATTTATCGTACATACACATACCATTATATTATGCAATTATTTTCCATGTTTATCGCATTCGAGTGTGTCTAGAGTTTGACATGATGAGACATGAGCATGTACATACAATAAATAAACATACATTTTGTTGAGAGAGCAAATCTATTCACATTTTGCATTGCAACTTAAGGTGCAACTCGACAAAACTAAACCAGCTCAACTGGGAGCTTGCCACATGCCGCATGCCACATACCATCGCTAACACCACCAGCAGCAGCAGTTGCCGCAAGCTGCATATACATACATATGTACATACGTACAAGTAAATGAAATCTAGATTTAGAATATTGCGTATACTATACGGAAAATCTCTTTAACTTTACGTAATGCATGAATTTTAATTCTATCTCAGAAATTAAAAAACAAAGCAAGAAAAAGGGAAACAAATCACAAATCCCATAGATACTTTTTAAACGCAAGTAAATCGGATTAAAAAATGCTGATTTTTATTTTAGTTACCTTGTGGAATGAGATAAATTTAGCTTTGCTATTGCCTTATCCTGGCAGTTGGATGAGATATTGGTTTAGGATAAAAGGACCTCTTGTGGCTTTTGTACAGTTACAGTTCATTGGACGATAAAATGATTGTTAAACCAAATTGGGATTGGGATTGGAATTGGAATTGGGAGCATTCACAAAATTTTATTGTATTTTAATCGAATAATTAATCGTTTTCGTATACTTTGTTTTTATTATTATTATTATTATTTTTAATAATAAATTGTATCTTTTTTTCTTGTTCTGCAAATTATTTTACAGCTGCCGATACTATGTAGATAATCATCCGTGGGTGCTGGCCTATCAGGGCGTCATAACGTTTTTTGTGTTGGCCAACTTTACGCTGGCCACGTTTATGGATCCGGGAATAATACCCAAAGGTATGTAGCGTGCTAAACGGTGCCCAATGCCAATCGCACAACCTAAACTTGATTGCATTTCAGCTTCGCCCGACGAAGACTACGAGGAGGAGTTCCGTGCACCGCTCTACAAGAATGCCGAGATCAATGGCATTACCGTTAAAATGAAATGGTGCGTCACATGCAAATTCTATCGCCCGCCACGTTGTTCACACTGTTCCGTATGCAATCACTGCATTGAGGTAAATACTAATATAATAAAACACAATAAAACACATCTCAACAAGAAAACATTTAATTTAAATTGTTTTACAGACATTCGATCATCATTGTCCCTGGGTGAATAATTGCATTGGCAGGCGCAATTATCGATTCTTCTTTTTCTTTCTCGTCTCACTCTCCATCCACATGCTGAGCATCTTCTCGCTTTGCCTATTTTATGTGCTCAAAATAATGCCCTACATCAAGCAGACGGCGCCCATTGTAGCGTATCCTTTTTTTAAACGAAAGCAACAAAACAATTTCGAAATGTATTATATTTTAATTTTTCAGCATATCTACATACATATGTATGGTATATGTATGTACATACATAATTATATTTATTGTATATAATGTTTTTTATTTAATAAAATTGGTTTGGCTTAACTTAACGATCACATCGTGATAATCACAGCATGATACTGATGGGCCTTGTCACTGTCCTGGCGATACCGATATTTGGCCTAACTGGCTTCCACATGGTGCTGGTATCGCGGGGTCGGACCACCAATGAGCAGGTGACGGGCAAGTTTAAGGGCGGCTATAATCCATTCTCGCGCGGCTGTTGGCACAACTGTTGCTATACGCAGTTTGGACCGCAGTATCCAAGGTAAAAATTCAATATATATGTTACATATATGTATACAGATATATATATAAATTATAATATGTTTATAGCCTGCTGAAGCCGAAAAAGTATGCATCACGACGTTCACAGACGCAAAATCAAGCCATTAGCACCATATGCAACGATCGGACCAATCAACAGACCAATGCCGGTGGCGGCGGAGCCGGAACGGGAACCGGAGCCGGTGGCAATGGCAGCACAGCCGGCGGCGTCGGCAGCGGAATGCGCGGCACTTCGGTACAATATTCACCCCGCTCCTACTACGACTCGAGTCGGGAGAAGCGTGGAATTCAGGTAAAGACTTATATGGCCGAGGGCAATGGTTATAATCAACGGTCGGGCAGCACAACGCTTTATAGTAAGGTGGGTAACATTTTGCAAACCAAAACCGAAACATAACATTGCAGAAAATGCTATGCAAAACGAATATAATCTCCTATAAATATTATTATTATAATTATTATGATTCCTATTATTATTATTATTACTACTATTATTCTATATCCATTTAACTATCTAACTCTATCCTAATCTATTCTATCTAACGTATCGCTTATCCTATCGATCCTTTGTCAATGTATCAATTTGTTTGTGCAACTTTTGCAATGCATTATATATATATATATATACAATATATATACACATACATATTTGTATAGTATATATATTCTGTATCTCTGTATTTCCTGTAATTGTAATTGTAATTGTATCTTTAGTCCAGTGGCGATTGCAATAAGCATTTCCCCACTCTTCTTGCCACTTGTTGTTACTTGTAATTTTATTTGTCTTGTTGATGCTGTTGTTAATGCTAATTGTACATTTGATTGGTTTGTGTTTTCGTTTCATTTAGTTTAGTTTAATTTACTTTTTTTTATAACTGCAAGATACACTCGCATACAATACATGTACATATTTACTTATTTATTTTCTGTTTTCATTTCTTTTCATTTAATTTAATTTTTTTCGTATGCATTTAAAAAATTAAATGCTGCCAAATGCTCTCGCTTCAAATAACCCAAGCTTAGCCTGATACTCTATATCTTTCTTGTAACTGCAATATCCACACACACACACACACACACACACCCTGCCCACCTCTCTCTCTCTCTCTCTCTCTCTCTCTGTACATGTATATTTAACGCACAGTTTGTTTGCCCGTCATCCTTGTCATCATTATATTCATAATCATAATCGTGTTACTTGGCTTGTAATTAATAAACAAAATGAAAACAAAAACAAAAACAAAACAAACGCATAGAATTGATCAAATCTTAGGATTTGCCTACTTCCTCCCTATCCAAACCATATGCCATATGTGTATGTACGTGTATGTATCTATGTATTTCCAAAGTTGGCCAGAATTATAATTTGACAATATATTTTAGCGCTGACCTGCTGCTACAGCATTATTATTATTGCAATTATTAATAATATATACTTGGTTTGAGTTTGAGTTAAATGTTTATTTTTGTTTCTTGTTTTTTTTCCTTTTCCTTTATTTATTTATTTTTTTTTTTGTTTGTTTTGTCCATTTCTTCGATGCTTAATGTCTGTCAACATCTGTTACTGCCAACATCAATGTTAATTTGTTCTCTGTCCGTTTTCAACGTGCTTACCAGTCTCTGATGTTGGCAATGAATATTCAGTATTGCCAATGGCACGCCCATTATAATAACAAATTATTATATAAACAATAAAATAAAAACAATACGGAAAGAGTAGCACACACACACACACACACACAATTAAATCAAACTTAAATTAAGCACATTCTCGTTCTTTCGCTCTATTTTTCTCTCGCTTTTATCCTGATTTTGATAATCCTGAACTGAAAATATCCTGACTTAGCTGGCAACAATGAAATTAAAGTCAAAAATAATATTAATATTGACTTGTACTTAGCAAAATGAAATTTGAAATACACACAAAAATAGAATCAGAATCAAATGAAACATAAAGATAAACATTACATAAATAAATAAATAAATAAACAAAAAAGAAAAAAATAGAACGGTTTAGGCAATAGTTTTTCTACGATTCTCCTGATATATAAAATCAAGGAATTTTATTTACCATTTGCTTTTATTGTTATTAATAATAATTTTATAGCTAAATAAATTCAATGAAAATATAAAATAATTGCATTTTATATTAAATTTAAATTGTAAATAAAAGCAGTAAAGCTTGTTAAAGTTAAAGAAAAGTTTAATAAAGGAACAATGGACAAGAACAAGTTGATTAAGCTTGGCACTTGGGTACAGGGTATCTTCTAGTTAAGTATTGTACAATTGTTGTCTCTCTGAATGTTGTTGTCACAATATTTTAAACTCAAATTAGTATTAATCGGCTTTCCAAAAGGTTAAACTAAGCTTCTTCGGTCTATCGAAGTTATAATATTTGTTTGTTTTTTTTTTTTGTATCAAAATTTTTATATTTCCATGTAACTCTCTAAGTTAAAAATTCTATAATATATTATTATATATTCTGTATTATATCATACCATCTATGTAGATGTGCTATGGTCACGGTTCGTTTCATTTGAGTTATTGAGTTTCTCTCTCTCTCTTTCGTTTTTGTTTTGTTTTGTTTTTCTTTTTATTTTTTCTATTTATTATAATTATTTATTTGTTTTTATTTCATAACATATAGTTATATTTTGGTTCCCCCCCGTTTCCTAAAATATTTAATGCACGTAATTTTGTTTTCGATTTTCTTTTCCTTTGTTGTTGTTGTTGCTGTTGTTGTTGTTTTATTTTTTTTTTTGTTGTATTTTTAGTTGTATTTTTTTGTTTTTGAGTTTTTTAAGCTTTTGCATAAGCTGCTGCTCTGTTGCCTCTTAGTTGTTCGGCTCGTTGTCTGGATTTGTGCTGTACATTATCGCGGACTGTTGTGCAATTGTTTTTTTTTTTTTTTTTTTTTTTTTTAACCATATATATATAGTCAGTAGACGATATAGAAAATGTACAAAGAAAAAAAAACAAGTAAATCGAGAAAACAATTCACAATTTAAAGAAAGAATGAAAGAAACTTAAGTAAAGAATTGGTCCAAACAAAACTCTACACTTTCTGCCAGCACTGAAAAAGGTAAAACAAAACAAAAATTACATAAAATGAA
The DNA here is from genome assembly GCA_037075045.1 of Mulgravea parasiatica. NCBI lineage: Eukaryota > Metazoa > Arthropoda > Insecta > Diptera > Drosophilidae > Mulgravea > Mulgravea parasiatica. The sequence goes on along the minus strand of JBAMCR010000146.1, from coordinate 30,731 downwards.
ATCCAAAATGAAAAATATGAAAATTTCAATTATTATATTTTTAAACAATAGTATCAAATATATATTTATATTTATATTACAATAATATTTATATAAATATATGTTTTAATATATATGTATTTATTTTTATTTTTATTATTATTTTCTTTTATTATTTTCCTATTAAAGCATATGGATTGATTATGATTGAAAAGTGATTGACTTAAATATTGTCACATGTTGCTTTCCTCACAGAACAAAATAAAAAAAATATTAAAAAAGAAAAAAAACACAAGATGAAAATCTTTACGAAAAAATGCCACATCCTATACCTTATATCAACTATATAAATCGTTGTTCGATATCAGTCTACCCTCTCACTCTCTCGCTCTCTATCTCTTTCTTTCTCTTTCTGTCAATTATTTGAATTTATTCGCTCAGCAAATTTAGCTGAACTTTTTAAATATTTCATTTATACAATATTTAACGATCAGTTCTTCAATTTTATCTAGAAATAATCTGGGAAACTTTCTTGAAAAGCTCTCTGAAGCAGCTTTTCTATTACCTTCTATCCTTACTCTATCTCTCTCTCTCTTTTTCTGTCCTTCCCTACTTATCTTATCTACGGATTCGGACAATCTTACATACTGTGCGTTATATATGGAAGGAAAGACATTATTTTTTAATATTGCCATTATATATTGGGGAAATCGGCGTTCCATATGCGACTTGACACTTGACATTTTGCATTTTGGCATCGAATTCATTTGTCTCAAACACACACACACACACACACTTACACATACATACACATAATTATCGTTTCCATTTGGTTTCAAGTACATTTCAAAATCGATCAATCGCAAAACTATTCGTTAATTTAGGCCTAAGGATTTATGTGATTTATTTAATTATTTTAATTTTTTTTTTTTTTTCGTTCTTTTGGAAGCACAAAATGTTTCGAAGGATCGAACTTTTGTCCTTAATTAATTTTTTGTTTTATAAACATAAATATATATATAATCCAAATTTTTTCTTTGTTCTTTCGTTGAACCTTAAATATATATCTTTATGTCTTTCTGTTATATATCACAGTTGTCGCCAGGACGGGAATGCTCCGATACGGATTTGGAACCGCCACCTGCCTCACAGAGTCAAGACTGCGAGCCGACGCCGCCGCTGCAGCGGCATAACTCGAGCAACTTTTACCTGCCCCAAGTGAGCGATACACCGCCGGGCATCAACATGAGCAGCATGAACAATGGCAACATTTCCAGTGGTGCAGGTGGTGCGAGCAACTCAACACAACCTGGTGGCAGTGGCGGTGGCGGTGGTGGCGACTCACCACGTCATGTGCGAATGTATCATCCGCGTCACAGTCCGCATGCGCGGCCCAGGTGATTATCCAATCGATCTATAAATTAAACTAAATATATTTATACTATATATATATATATTTATACCTTTTTATAGGGGCCTTGATCCGCAGCGTGGATACACGAGTGACGCGCTCTCCCCGGATCATCCAGGTGGCGGCGGCGGCGGCAGTGTTGGTGTTGGTGGCGGCGGTTATATCGTTGGTGGCGCCATGAATGGCCAGCAGGGCATATCAGTAGCACAAAGTCAGCGTGTGGGTACGACGACGGCCACGCCTACAATGCAACAACGAATTAAGCCATTGGGCGTGGCCACGCCCCTTGTCATGGCCAGTCCAGTGAGAAGGTAAGTGGCACGCGGCAGCATCCAGCATCCTTTGCGGCAGCGATACCTTCAAAATGGACTGACTCAAATCTCTGGCCAATCATTCACTTGTTTCGCTTTCTCTCATGAATGATAATAATTATTATTATTTATATTTATATTATTATTTATTAGTTTGCGTAGCCGGATTCTATTAGAATCGTTTATTGTTGCATTGTATTTTTGACATCAATAAGATCTGCTCGCTGCTCTCTGCTCTCAATGTTTGACATTTGCATCAACATACAGTACCTACATACAATGTTGGCCAAAAATAATAATTCCTAAACTGTTGTTCTTCTCATTGCACAATGCTAAATGCTAAGCTCTTTCTGTTTTTTTTTCTCTCTCTCTCTCTCTCTTTAATTCTCTGCTATGCTCGCTCATTCGTTCCATGCGTATGTACATACATCCGTTTGTATTCGTACGAATCAAATGAATCATTCGTTTCGTTTTGCACGGCTGCGAGCGAGTAGGCAATATATTGGGTTAGGTCAATGAACCGCTAGCAATTAGTTGTCGCTCTCTCTCTCTCTCTCTTTTTCTCTCTCACTTTACTTTCCATCTCTATCCATATATGTATGTATATCTCTCTTTTTGTTTTGTCAATTTCATATATTGATCGATTGTATATATCGTACATCTATTTCTCTATCTCCGTGTCACATACAGGCGAGCCCATTCACACTGTCCCTCTTTCCCTCTCTTTTCTTTCTTTATTTACTTTATATTTTTGTATACGTATGTAGATGCATATGTATATGGTGTATATTTTGCATAATGCTTTATTCCTCTTCCATTTCCCATTTCCCTGCCATCCAATTATATTTTGTTTACACACTTTTTTTTACTAATTATTTATAAACTTCTTTTTTTGGTTTCTTTATTTATTTTACAATTTTCTCTCTTTCTTTGTCTCTCTCTTTCTCGCTCTGGATGTAGTCAATACTCAAATTCTGAGACCAGTACTAATTCCTAGGCTTAGCTTCCAAAAAATATATAATAATAATAATAATAATAATAATAATAATAATAATAATAATAAATAATATAAATATAAAGAGAAAAATATATTTAATTTTAACAAATAGAAAATAAAAACTGATAAAAGTCAACTAAATGTTAAAGATTATGTATAAAGTGAAACGATGATTACGATGACGGCGTCGATAACGATAATGATATCGATAACGCCTATGATTATGATTGTGATTGTTGTTCTGATTGACGATAACAATTATACAATACGTAATGCATATGCAATAAATGTATGTACATACAAACATACGATAAGAACCCAACTGGGCGTGGTTCGCATACACACACACATGTGTATAAACCTGTACAAATCAGCTCTAACAAAAACACGAAATAAATATTATTTTTAATAAATGTTTAATGTCAATTTGTAATGCTAAAAAACATAACAACAAAAACAAAAACAAAATTCGGGGGCCACAGAGAGGCACAACAGATCTGAAGCAGTTACCGAACCTGTACCTGTACCTGAACCTGAACCTAAACCAGAGTCAGAAACTGAAACCAAACCCGATCCAAAAGTAAAAAGCAAAATCAAGCCTTTATCTCGAACAATTTGTATCTAGATACATTTGTATCTTCGATGTTGATTGCGTCTCTTTTATGTGGATGAAACAAAGTAAAGCAACATTTTTGTTTTTGTGAACGTTTGCGTTTTACATCCGCACACATGCATATAACACTACACACACACACACATACACATACACGCACACCTACATATACATATACACCTGGAAGAGAATACAAATTGAATTATTACGTTTACCTTTGCTACTACTATTCTACTACTATTTATACCATAATTACTACTACTACTACTATTACTAGATAAACTTTTCATTCCAAGAAAAGGTGAGTGAATCGTTGTGTGTCCTCCCCCCCGCCGCACTTCTTTCGCCCTATTCACTCATATTTCTTTTCTATTTTTTCGATCGTCCTTTCATCCGTTTTTATAGTTATTCTTTTTTATAATTTGCAGTCTCCATCCATTTCTCAAAACACATTTCGACTTTTCAGTAGTGTTTGTATGTTTTTTTTTTTTTAAATCAAGTTAACGTTTAACAAACAAAAAAAAAACGTAGACACCGACACGAAAATCATAAAATTTCATAAACAATTGTCAAGGCCATTTGAAAACAATATTTGTTGAAACAGATCAGAAATTCTCGTATTATTTATTTCGAATAAAAAAAAAACATTTGTACTATTTTGTTAATTATTTTCGCACTCTCTGTCTCCTCATTTCGATCATCGCGTTTCGTATTAAATCATTTTGACATTTGTGAAAATTTCGCGATTATTTTGATATTAAATTAATATGAATAAGGCCAAGAAGCAGCAATTGTCATCGGAGTCTCAATCACATGTGATGGGTTCCGGTCGCAATCGATTGATTGGTTTGATGGATAAGGCTATGCCCCTAGCCGTTGAGAAGCCGCAAATGCGCAGTAGACGCCAATTTCATTTCAATGGTATGCAGTTTGATGCTGATTCATTGTTGCAACAACAACAACAGCAACAACAGCAACAGCAACAACAGTTGCCACTGAATATCCTGGATGGAGACGCTGGCGATGGGCGATTTTCAAAATCGCAGCAACGAAAACAATCATTTTCGCATATATTCAAATCATCGCCGTCGTCTGCAGCCAGCTATCAAATACGCAGCAGCGACAGTGGCCAGAGCGAGCAATTACAATGGCATCCAGATCCTGGAGATGTTCTTTACAGTGATAATAAAATTAATGATATTCATAACGATAAGGCCGGCGGTGGCGAGGATACATTCGGCTTGATGAATGCCCGTTTGAAGCGTGTCCTGGCCAAATACAATAGACAGCCAACAGCAGCAACATCATCATCAGCCGCAGCAGCAGGAAGGCCAATTGGCGCTGATGATTTCAAGGATGGCAAGGACAATGCAAACATTAATGATGATAATAATGATATCAATAATATGGATAATAATAATAATAATAATAATAATAATGAGTCGTCGGAGCGGTTTGGAGAAATCTCAAGGATCTACACACGCTATCCTAAATTGGCCAAGTTGCGTTTGGGCCAAATGCGTACAGATGCTGCTATGCTAAATAATAATAATAATAATAATAATGTTAATATTAATAATGATAATCATAATTATGCACATGCAACCGGAGGCAGCAACGACAGCGGCAACGGCATCACACAATCAAAGATGGACTATATAACATTGGCGGGCTTTCTCCTTGGATATCTAACATCGAATGTCCTGTTCTTCTTGTGCTGGTACTTCAATTGGCTGAAGGTGCAGGTGGTCAAGCTGCGCAAGCATTTCCTTGGCCAGACGAACCTCTGGGACTTCTTTGACTTTGAGGACACCACGCGCTATTCGATGCAAACCAAGCTCATTCTGGCACCGATCATACTCATCTGCAGTGTCCTCTATTGTGTGATCAACATGCTCCATTTGATAATCAAGCTCGTGCGCTCCGATGTGCCGCGCACTGTCATTGATTTCGTGCAGCGCATTGCCAAAAATCATTGGCAATAAAATGTTAAACGCTTGCCTCGAAGCAAACTCTAGCAACAACAACACCAACAACGACGACGACAACAACAACAACAATGCCAACTTTAATAATCAATAACAACGACAACAACAGCAATTATCATCATCATTATCAACAACAACATTTAACGTGCGATTCCCATCGTTTGGCAATCCGGACCTTAGACTTGTGGATTAATCATATACGAAATAAAGGATTCGCCTAACAAATCCCTTGTCCCATACTATATATGAAAATATATAATATAATATAATATCTATAATCTTACATGGTTTTTTTTTTTAAATTTATTTTTTGTCGAACTTCTTGTATTCGTTGCCATTCGCTTTCTTGCTCTCACTCTGCTGTTTAACTGTTACTAAACTCGAATATTTAATACCCTAACCACATGGTGATCGTGGTTGTGGTCGTGGTCGTATGTTTCTTCATCGTTTTCAAAACTAAAAAAGAAAAAATCTCTAATGAACATCTCTCATGGATACATACATATGCGTAACAATCAAAGATACAGATACAGATACAAATACAGATACACTTGCATTCTCTCACACTCAGCGCTCAAAAAGTTTCAAAAAGTTGCAGTCCTAACATTTAACACGGCGTCGGGCGCGTTGTTATTAATGTTATTTTCAATAACATCTTCAGTCTCTGTTAACTCTCACATTCATTCGCGCAATATGTGTGCGTACATGCATCCAGGCTTAACGAATCCTTCATCCTTTCGCAGGTCCAATCCGGGCACGCCCACACAACCACGACGCCCTGATTTCATAGGCCTGAACGCGCAGGCAGCCCAGCAGCAGCAGCAACAACAACAGCAGCAACAGCAACAACAACAAGCGGTTGCTGCTGCAGCTGCCTACTATGAGTACACGAGCGGATTACCGCCGCAGCATCCTCAGGCGCCGACCATACAACAGCAGCAACAGTTGCTGCTGCAACAGCAACGTGTCATGCTGCAGCATCAGCAGCAGCAACAACAACAGCAGCAGCAACAACAACAACAGCAGCAGGGTGAGTTTTCATTTTGTTAATCAATTAAATGAAAGAGATATAAATTAAATTAAATTAAATTAAATATGTAAAATGAATTTCATATTTCTTTCAGTTTTGCAACAACAGCAATCGCTTAGCTATGGCGGCAGTCCGCAGCGACGCTTCCTCTCCGAGGGGGAGCTGGTGCGTCAGGGCGCCGGCGGCGGTGAGCTATCCTATGCGCGCTCCAACAATACGGTGGACAACATACGTGAATTGGCTGGCAGTCCGCAGCGCGGCGTCTATATGTGGAAGGATACATCGCCCGGTTTCAGCAGCGGCCCGCCCACCGTCAGCATTGGCAGCAGTGCGGGCACACTGCCAAGTAGCAGCAACACGGGTGGCATGCTGCAGCATGCCCAGTATATAACCGCTGGCGGTGGCGCTCATCCGCTCATCATGACCCACTCGCGGCTGCAGGACTATGCGAGCCAACAGCAACATCAACAGCAGCAACAACAGCAACAGGCCGCTGTAGCAGCTGCTGCTGCAGCGGCAGCTGCCTCATATCATCGTTCCAATCCCACAAGTCCCACAACAATGCCACAAACATCCGCGGCTCAAACCTACATATTGCGCTATGGCAGCAACAGTAATGCCGGCGGCGGCGCCACTGGAGCAGCTGCAACATCGGGCAGCAGCGGCAGCCTTGCCAATTTATCAGCTGCCAGCAATCCCAGTGTCGCCGGAGTTGGTGTCGGCGTCGGTGGCAGCAATGTCAGCGGCAGCGGTTCCAGCGGCTATCAGCCGCAGCTGCGCGGTGGCGTACCTGTATTTCCGCCAAATCCGTTGTCAGGCGTCAACGTAGGCAACGCCGCTGGTGCACTGCAGCCGCAGCCGTCGCCGCAGATAAAGCGCAAACAGACGCCCACGCGTCCGATGAGCTTTGTGCGCGCCTTGGAAATGACCGATTCAATGGAGATGCAGTCGCTGGAGCAGCAGCAGGCGGCAGCAACGGCTGCAAGCATTGCGCGCAACAATGGCGGTCTGCCCAGCGGCGTGGCCACAAGCATGGCCCAACAGAATGCGGCGGCAGCAGCAGCCGCAGCGGCAGCTGTTGGACGTAATGCAGCGGCAGCGGCGGCAGCAGCAGCAAATGCAACTGGCACACCGGATCGCGCGAGCATCTATGATATGAACTATGAGATCTCCGTATAACCCGTGGTTGTGCCTGTCGTCATAATGCCACCCGCCCCAGCAGCCAGCAGTGCAGTCGCCACGGCAACGGCGACGGCCGCCTTCTACGTGCAACAGCAACAACAACAGCAACAGCAACAATTGCAGCGTAACCTTTTGAGCAATGGAACAACGGAACCGGCAGCCTACGCCTCGGTGCCCGTGCCAATGCCAGTACCCATACCCGTATCCATGCCCATGCCCATGTCCATGTCGATGCTGTCCACAAAGCACAGCAATGGCAGCAATCAGAGTAACCAGAGCAATCACCATAGCAGCAACATCAACATCAACAACAACAGCAACAATAAGACGCCAAACAAACGCAAATTCTCCACGTTCTTCTGAATTCGCAAGCCAGGCTCAAATTTTGTATATAGATATGAAGATACATAGATACATATAGTATATATATATATACATAGATAATGTTAAACTTTGTTTCTTCATTTTGATTATTATTTATTTTGGATTTTATTTTTGATGATTTTTTTTTGAAATTTTTAACATACATATTACGAATATTCATTTTTATTTATATTTATTTCATTATATGCACATACATGAACTTGGATATTGACAAGACTTTTTATTCTTCATATAATTTCTGTCTATACATATACATATATATATATATATATATATACACAATTAGTGTGTGTGTGTGTGTACGTGTGTGTTGTCTGTCTGTGTCTATTGCGCTTTGTTAACTATAAAAAGTAAAAATAATAATCTTGTGGTAAAAATCGCATTTACAATAGTTTTAGTTTTTATTTCTTAGTTTTTTTTATTATTGGAATAACTTATATCGGAAAACTCGTTGTGCTTTTGTGTTGTCAATATCAATCAATCAATTAATCGATCGATCAATATATAATGCTGATACGCGACACGCCCACAAATGATGCAAATAATGCATATAGCTTATCAAACCGAACGTACACACGCAGATATACTTATTATATACATGTATGTAACTATGGTATGTGTATGTATGTATGTACGTATGTATGTATATGATATATTATACCTATATATAATTAATAAATGAAAAGCAAAACAAAAAAGCCAAAAGAAGAATAAATTAAAAACAAAGATTATCAATTGAATAATTGCACTGCAATCAAGTTTTAAATACTAAAAGTAGCAAAAAGCAAATAAAAGGTAAAACAAGGAGAAGGGGAAGAGAAGCGAAGGAGAAAGAGAAAATTAAAAATCACAATAGTAATAAATAAATTAAATTCAGGTCGAAAATCATAATTAACAAAAATAAAATAAAATGACAAAATGAAATATTTATATGGATAGCTGCAAACATTTCTATAACTAAGTAAAATGTACTATAACTATTCTAACTAAACTATTGTATAATTAATCGAAAGCGCCAAAATTTGTAAACAATTAACACGTATGAGCGTATGTGTGTGTGTGTGTGTGTGTGTGTGTTATTGGTTATCGTTTGCTATTAAAAAAAAAAAAAACATATTTAATTGCTTAAATTGAAAATTCTTTAATTTAAATCGAACTACTGTGAAAAACATTGATAAAAAATTAAAAAAAAAAACAAAATTAAAAATAAAAATAAGAATACAATTGAAAACAGTTTAAAAATGCGATGTGCAAATGATAATCGATTCTTTGAAATGTATATGTGCATATATATATTTATTTACGGTATGTATGCAGTTTGTATGAATTTGGCTAAATGAGCTTCATGTTGGGTGCTACGATCCATCGTCTAACAAGGTCTAAAACAATGCGTGTGTGTGTGTGCGTGAGTGTGTGTGTGTGTGTGTCTGTGTGCGTGTCTACTTTATATCGCGTCCAATTCTATATTTATGTATGTATATGGATTTGTACATAAGTTTACAATTTGTGTATATTTTTGAATTGTGTTTATATGTATCTTGTATTATGTTTAGGCCAAAATGTTGCAGTTGTAGCATTTAATTGTTAATTGACAAAGCAAAGCAAAACAAAAACAAAAACGTAACAAATTAAAATAATCTCAATTTCAATTTAAATTTTTGAGCTGATTTTTCCCAACTGCAAACGATTTTGGCCAACGTGTTTATAAGTATCGTAATTGTAATTATTTTACACATTGTTGTTATGTTTTTAAGCCGAACTAGTGTCTATTATAATATAATAGTTTGATTTACATATTTATAGTATATACATACATATGGTACATGTGTGTATGTATTTGTTTTTGTGCTCTGACCAATACCATTGCAAGTGACTCTGTGTGCCCGAATCAATCAATCAATCAATTAATTAATCAATCAAAATGCGGCCCATCCCCCCGTCATAAGACATTGACGATACATTTAGAAACAATTTTTGAAATTTAATTTAAGAAATTCGTTTTTTTTTCTTTCTACTTTTTGTTTATTTATTTGTTTTTGTTTTTAGTTTTATGATGTCTGAGTTGTAAATTTAAAACGGAACAAAAGAAAATAGAAATTAATGTTTGTAATAAAGCTAGATATATATATATAGTATATTGTATGTACATACATATGTATGCATATTGCGATATACATATGCATGTGTGTGTGTGTGCACGTGGACGTGTGTAACACGGAAACGAGAAACAAAAACAAAACCACGAAAGAAACAAAAAAAAACACAAAAAACAATATTAGGCAAAGGCGATTGGGCAAAGTATTCTAAGTGTTTTTTGCAAACAAAAACAAAACAAAAATAAATTAAAATAAAAGGAAAATATATAAATTGGAGCAAACATTAATATACTTATATATGTATACAGAGGAGTACATATGTGTGTGTACATGTATTTAAAAAAAAACAAATAGTATATATATTATATGAAATGTAACTGAAACTGCAAAAAAAACAAAACAAAACAAAACAAAAACTATAACATTGTTTTAATTTTGTATACCAAATTTAATTAATGTCAAATCATGTTAAAAATAAATACATACAATAATTTTTTTTCGTTTTTATATTAATTATTTAATTAATTAATTTATTATTTTTTTAGTTAATTTTATTAACATATTTATTTGGCAGTTAGATCGACTCAAAGAGTGTCTTCTGCTTGAATAGAAAGTCAACAGTTAGCCGACGCGATGTTGCACCGTTGTACATACAATACACATAGTATGTGGCATGTGGCACGTATTGCAATTGTAAAATGTCAAATTTTCCGTTGTTCACACATTACAATTACCAATTAATTAATTTCACATTTTGTACGATATAATGCGTCTGTACTTTGTAAACGATGCATATGATTAATTGAATAATAGCATAAACAACAAGGCAATTAATTATATATATTATATATACAATATATATAATAAAGATAATAATTATAAAATACAATCGAAATCTTTTATTTCACCTCCTAATCGATTAATCAACATTGACTTATCGTACAAACTTTAATCGATAATAAATATTATGACATTGTCATCGGCTTGGCGCCGATTTTTAATTCATTTTTCGACTGACAAATGTCATCAAATCACATCAGAAATAATCGTATTACAAAAGGAATCGGTCTGCTTGTCAAATAATAAGTAATCTTTTGTGAAACATCATGTCAATCTCGAGCAACGAGTCTCCCAATGGCGAGGATAATATCGATGTGCCAACCAAATCGGCTTACACGCTGACCACAACCACGTCAGCCGCTGTGGACAGCACGGCGACTTTCCACAATTTCCATTTGTTGAGATTCAGCGCAAGCACCCGAACAACTAATAGAATGATGGCAGCTGCAGCTACAGCTACAGCCATAGCCACAACAGCAACAACACCAACTGTAACAACAACAACTGCAACAACAACAACTGTAACAACAACAACTGCAACTGCAACAGCAACAACAACTGCAACAAGCACATCATTGCCACATCCAGAAGAGACACATGAAAATTAATTTCGATTTCGGCCAGGAAAGATCCACAAAATTCTAGAAGTTTGGCAAAGTTCATCAAGCAGCTAATTGAAAATGAACGTTCAATATTAAATTAAATATGTTTAACTATATATTGTCATTAATTAATAATTTATTTTTTATGTGATAGACACTTTCAATATATAATGTCATTAATTACGAGTATTATTGAATTATTCATTGTCTATAATATGGTAATTCCGAGTCCCAAATTCCGTGCTACATGTTGTATGGTTAGTGGTATAGTGTACCAATAGCACGCATTGTCAAGATATAAAATCGGATATATATATACACTCAAGGCCGTAGCCAAGGGGGGATAAGTGGGGTTTGATCCTCCCTCCGATATTCTCAAAAACCGCCGATTGTTCGAATAATTTCATGTTTTTCTGCTGCACAGTCAAACAAAACCTCGCATACCCATCCCGAAATTTATTTCTAGCTCCGGCCCTGTATATACACTTATTTATTTATTTTTTTATCCTGACAAAAATATTATTTAACGCTTATTCTATAAGCCCTACTACACTATTAATTGGCACGGCATGCTATTTCTCAAAATCTCAAAAGCTTTTCTAATTCGTTCATTTTTGTGCCTTAGCCCACGATTTTCGATATTTTTTTTTTATAAATTTTATTTTTTTAGGAAACATTAGTTTTTGGATATTTCGCCATAGTTAATTTTAATTAATTTAATAATTTGTTTTTTTAATTTAAGCTCGAATTGGTATTATATTAGGGTGCGAAATTCCTGCAAAATTTGTTCTTTTCCTATATCTCAAGACTCTAAATAAACTTATTTTTTTTTTAATTTTTATTAATAAATATAGTTATTCACTTTTTACATATTTAATAACATTTTAAAGTTGCCTCAACAATTAATAGTGTTGATTTGAAAATGAATTTTTTTTTTAGTTTTTTGTTTGGAGCATATTAATTTGTTAATATCATTTGAAAGAGAATCAAACGTATTTTTTAAAAATGTATAAACTTATTTATTTATAGCTGATAAACAAAAATAAAAAAAGATATTTAAAGCTATTTGAAAAAGGAGCTTATAATAATTATATTGCTTTAAAATAAAATTAAAATACAATTACAATAGAAAAAATATTTGCTTTGTTTTAGAATGCGTTACACCAAATCATTTTGTAAGTCATATGACTTGACCTTGACCTATGACCTTGACTGCCAAAGGATAAAAATTTGTTTGTTTTCCTGAAATTAAATTGTGGGCAGGTTATGAGAGTCACACGTTAGCATTGATGGGAAGCAGGCTGTTCTGACTCCGGGTCATCCGTTGGTATCATCGATAGCCTTGTTGGTTTCCATTGCTCCAGGAGATGTTAACCAAAATTTATTTATGGTACTTACGTTTTTTATTAATTATTGCATTTAATTACTGTGGCAAGTACGAATCGCAAATCTTTTAACAATTTCAACTTTTCTTTTCTGTCACTTTTCGTGACTATGCAAAGTAAACTAAATTAAACAAATGGAACAAATGGTTTAAAAAAAACTTTTTTTTTTATTGAGTTTTCTTTAATACATACAATGTTTTTGTTTATCCACTGATAATGTAATTTGTGTGTATTTGTTTATTTAACTTGTTGTTGTTTGCCAATGCGATTGACATTCAATATGCTTGTTGCAGCTTATGGGGAGGGGGAGAGGGGTTCTTGGTATATAAAGATATAGATAAATACATATATATTAAATATATATATATATATTTTTTTTTTAGTTTTTGTTTACAAATATATATAGTATATATATACGTGTGTAAGTGAATGCACTTTCGCTTTCACTTTTCAGCACTCGAACTCACATTCACATAAATACAAAATGATATAATGTTTGTTATTTGTTATTGTTTATATACCATATTTTATTTGTTGCCTTTTAACTATCAAACGTATCAAAAAAACTTTTCGATTATTTTGTAAATAATTTGCTATATGTGTATGTGTATGTGTAAGTAGTATTGTATGTATGTGTATGTATATGACAAGCACTATATGCGCATGCATATACAATAACAATTATATGCACGCATGCCTGTATGTGGGTGTGTGTGTGTGTGTTTCTAATATTTAATTTCTTGAAACTTTAACTTCTTAGATCGTATGTAAACGAGTATGTGCCATTAAATAAATAATTCAATGTTTAAATAGTATCAATCAAATTAAATAAATAATAATAATAATAATAATAATAAAAAAAAACAAATAAATTGAGACAAAAGAAAATCTTGATTGTATTAAAATTGTTGATAAACATTAGAGATAATAATAGAATAACTTTTCATAAGCATTTCACACATACAACATCTAAATATATTATTTAATTTGTTTTTTTTTTTATTATTATTTTACATAAGGAAAGTTTATTATTAATACAACTAAGAAAAAAAAAACAAAAAAAAAGTACAACTTTCATGTTGATTATTAATAATATTAATAATAATAATAATAGTGTAAATTTAACATATTTTTTAATTGAAATGTTTTATGAGCTTAACAATAATTTCTTTGATACTTTTGAAATCGATTATCATGTATATATATAAAGATATATATCTAGCTAGTTCCGAGCTGGCCACTAGCTTACAGTTATGCATATAGATAAGACTAATTTATATTTATAAATATATATATTATATTTAATTTTTTGTAGCTTGGCTTTGCCGCTTTTTATTTGTATTATATTTAGTTTTTATTTTGTTTTGTGTGTGTTTGTTTGTTTGTTTTTTTTTTTACTGAAGTCCAGCCTCCGCCCTATTAAACATTTCTTTTTATTCAAAAGTAGCTTAAATATTAATATTGAAAAAAAAATTGTTATTAAATAAATTTTCTTTTTTTTTCTGTTTCATATATATTTGGATAAACACTTTTTTATATTATCAATATAATGTATGTGTGTATATACTATACATAGATCTTTAATATATTAAAAAAAAAAACATTTACTTAGTTTCTAACGTATGCGAAATACAAAAATAAAAAAAAAAACTTGAAATGTTTGTTCAAAGATTGCGCTATATGTATGCATGTTTGTATGCATGTTTGTATGTATGTATGTTTGTGTGTATATACGATATAGTATGTATGTATATAGTATTAACGAACTGCATCAGAAAATATAGTAGAAGTATAAAATTAACATTAACAAAAGGCGGGACACCAAGAGAGCTGGACATGATTTGCCGCTGCCGGATTTGTGGTTGAGCTTAGACTAAAATGAGAGTAGAATTATATTTTATATACATTTGGCCAATCTGTATGTGTATTCGAATCCGTATCCATATCCGTATCCGTATTTAATGGGACGCACTAAAACTCCTTGAGGCTGCCGCCGCGTTTGAGCTTCGTCAATCGCTTAAGACTCGCACTGAGCATACCTCCGCCGCCCGCTCCAGAAAGACGTTCACCATCTGAACGCCAATTGCTGGTGCTCCGCTCTCTATTCCCATCCTTATTACTTTCTTTGTGCCTCTGCCTTTCCCTATCCCTGTCCCTGTCTAAGTCCCATTCCCTTGCCCTTTCCCGTTGCGTGAACGTGCCACGGAATCGAACACGTCCCCGCCTCTGCTCCCCGACGCCGACACGTCGCCAGAGATCGGTGAGGGGTGGATGATGCTGGTGCGGGTGCTGCTGTAGCGTACAGCAGCACACCAACTCCTGAGATTATAATTTCTTCTCCCAGACGACAATGTGCGCATCATTCGAATTGGCCGTCAGCGGCGAACAGCTGCCTGAACTGCCCCCGGCACCGGTCGATCCAACGGAGTTGCCGGTGCTCGAACCACCCTTGTGACCCGGCGAATTGGCGCTGCTGTTGTACCACACATGACGCCAATAGCCGCGTCCACCCATTAGGGTGATCACTGTGCGTGGTCCATCTGCGCTCTGTTGCTGCTGCTGCTTGGAGTTTTGCTTCTGCTTCCGCTTGAGCGTGGCAACAGCTGCTGGTGCCGTTTGCTTCTCGCTTGCGCCTACAGATGCGCCTGCCGCTGCCGATGTGGATGCAGAAGTTGCCTGCGCCTGGGCCTGCATAAGCTTGAATCCATCCTCATATTTGGGTGTGCTGTGTGTCACCTGTTGCTGTTGCTGCTGTTGCTGCTGCTGCTGCTGTTGTTGCTGCTGTTGGTGGTGTATGTCGGCGGTGGTCATGAGACCGTTCTCAGATATGTTGCCCAGATCGCTGCCGGTGCCGGATGTCTTGTGGCTGGCGCTGCTGCTGTTTCGCGATACGGATCGTCCGCCAAAGAGGCGAATGCCCATGCTCTCCTCGCTGCCAGACGATGTGTACAGGCTGGATGATTTGGAGTCCACCGACCAATTGGACAAATCAAGCGAACGCGGCCGTGACGCCTTCATGCGCAATCGCCTGTCCAGGGTGCACACCTTGCCGGGTATGGCAGCCAATTCTGGATCGGATCGACGCATGCCTTCATACATCATATCCATGAGATTGCCCTGTGTTCCCTCCTCGGCATCGTAGTCCTCTTTAACGAAGATCAGCTTGCCATATAGCCCATATACATCGCAATATCCGTGCTCGCCGTGTTGCGACAATGTGCTCGTATTTGAGTGCATGCCCGCTCCAGCGGCACCAGCCACAGCTGAGCCCAGGCCACGTGGCAGGGTCTTCGACATGCGTGAACTGGCATCGCTGCCACCAACGCCAGCGCCACCACTGGCCATGTTAGTCCCTGCACCCAAATCACGGAAACGTTTGCGATGAAACGCCGGCGAATTGGCCAATGAGGCGCGTATTTTGGCCGTGAAGCTTTGATCGAGAGAATGCTGCTTATCCAGCTTGGAGCTGCGTGGCGATGAGGCGACCGATACCGGGGTAGTTGCATTGGCGTCTGGTGTTGCATCGCTGCTCAGCTCACGGGCGGCGGGCGTGCTTGTGCCCGATATGGATAGAGGCGTTGAGCTGTGATCCTCCTTGGCCAGGTCACGTCGTAAAATAACAGTGCTCTCGTCTAGATCCGATTCGCTTAGCTTTTTTGGGTCGGCATCAATGGCGGGCAGCTGCAGATCCTCGCCCATGCTGGGCACCAAGGGTGCCGAGATCGCTGCACTGGCTGTTGGCATTGGCTTGTAGGCTGGATAAACTTTCGGTATAAGCGGCAAGAGGAACGTGATTGGGCCAAAGTGTGCGTGGCAGGACATATTAATGCCACCCGAAATGATGGGCACACCCTCGAGACGGGGCAGCGGTATGGTAACAGCAATGCCCACATTTGTGCCCACCCAGAGCAGACCCTTGCAGGCCATCAATGCGGTCACATAGATGGAGCTATTGTTGAGCGGCTGCTCCTTTTTGGCATCGTGTCGGAGCACACTTGACGCAATGTTAATGTCCTGCAGATGCTTGAACGTCTCCGTGTGATAGAGACAAAGCATCGTTGAGTTCTTCAATGAGATCCATAGGCCGATGCCCGAATGGGCCATCAGATTGACCTGCTGACTGGCGCCGTGTTGCACCTCAAAGCTGCGCTGCAGCTCCCCATTTAGGGCGTTCAATAAATAGACGCGATTCGAGCAGGATGCATAGATGTTCATATTGATGGGTAATAGGCTCGGCACTGGCATTCCGGTTTCGCCCAGTGTCACCTGTTGTGGATCCTTGAGCTGCCAAACGCCATCGTGGGCCCGTCTATAGATCATGATTGTGGCATTCGAGAGCGCCACATAGACGGCGTCAAAATGATAGAGTATACGCTGCACTGCACCCGGCACTGTATAACTGCCAAGTTGCTCCTCCTGCTCGGGATTGCGAGCCGAATAGACGAGCAACTTGCGGCTATCGGTGCCCAACCAAACGAGATCACCCAATAGGCTGCTGTGCTCTTCCCGTGTGCGACACTGATCCAAGCCCTTGACAAATTCGAGAGCCGAAACCTGCGTCTCGACCAAATCGAATGCACCAGCCTCACGCAAATTGCCAGCCTGCTGCGGATGTTGGGCGAGCACAGTGATATGGGATGAAGTGCCATCGCTGCTGCACATCCACAAATAGTTGAGCTGCTTGTGGCGTCGTCTCGCATTCCCGCTCTGCTTTGTATCATTGGCGATGCTATAGTAACATCCACAGCGCACCTGAATGGAAAAAGCGATGAATCAATTAAAATATGAATATAAAATTACATAAATATATATTGCATATCATGGGGGATTATTGGGTTACCTCCGTTTGATGCTGTGACCTGTAGACGGGCATCGCCTTTACAAAGAGCGGCATCTTGCGCGATTGCTTCTGCTGGACGGCCTCCTGGAGCTGTTGCTGTTCGTAGGTGTGCAGCGTCGCTTGGCTGCTGGTGGGCAGTGACTGTGCATGGGCATTGCCGTATTGCGGCTGATGCGGTTGGCCATGATGATAATTATTATGATGATGATGTTGATGATGATGGTGATGGCCATGATGTTGCTGATAATGCTGCTGGGAGGAACGCTCCCATGCTGGCGAATTATTCGGATCGAGCGCCAATTGGGCGAGACGAAGCTCAGTTATCCATTCCTTTTTCACATTCGGCGTTTGCGTTTGGAATGTGAAGGTCTCCTCCTTGCCGGACTTGTGGCGCCCAATTAGTTGCAAGCAGCACGAATCCACCCAGGCCATCTCCTCATCCTTGCGCTGTATCGAGCCCTGTATGGTATTGAGCACATTTCGTGTCGTATTCGAGTTGAGCTCCTTATAGCAACCCTTCAGGCTGCCAACCAGATCGTGGATGCGCGATATCACCTCGTAGTCGTACATCAATGTGCTCATCTCATTGCACAGATTGTCCGCTCCGTTGGTCAGCTGTGCCGCTGGCGAGCTGTGCGCATCATTTGCTCCGCCCGAGAGCGCTGCACCGCCAGCACCAATACCACTGCAATTGTTGCTGTTGCTATTATTGTTGCTGTTGTTGTTGCTGGCGCTGCCATTTGACTTGAGGCTGCCACCACGATTCAGACCTGTGCAACAAATACAAAGAGAGGGAAAGGAAATCATATTTAACACCGCACAGTGGTACGAAATGTAAGGCAAATGAATTTGCTTAGCTTACCAGCTGTCAATATCCGGGAAAGAGTTGCCGATGTGCTGTTGTCCACAATATCGACATCATTAACGGGGAACATCCATTTGAATGTTAGCTTCTCGGTGGCACCAAAGTCGTGCGATTGTTTGGGGGCAACAGAGACGCAGATGACCTTATCGTTGAGCAGCAGCAGGCGTCGCTGCTTGCACTTGACTATGAAACCGGCCTGATTGAACTCCATGTGGGTGACATTGTCCTCGCGGAGGAGATACCTTGCCCGATTGCCGCTGCTATCGCTGACACTGTTCAGGGAGCGGGTATTGAAGGTGCCGCTAATGTGGCCAAGCATCTCCTTGAATGCCTGATACTGTTCCGCCTCCCGTTTGCTTTCATTGAGGAGCTCAGCGAGCAGCTCCAGCTGTGACAGTGCCAGCTGCAGGGACATCCGATCGTGATGTCCCTGCGGCGTGTACTTGAGCAGATCCTGCAGGAATAATATAAACTGTGGAAAGCGCTGCACCGGCTTCACCATCAAACCAAAAAACGATAAACGATCGTGGGCACTGATCTGTTTCACCTTGAAGAAATCGGCCAATGCCGATTTGCGTTTCTCCTCCATTTTGGCCAGCTCCATGGCAATTGAGAAATTATTGATGAAGCCCGAGTAGATCTCAAGCAATTGTGGCTTGCCAAATGCGCTAACAAAACAGTCGCCGATCTTCTCATCCCGATCCCAATTGCGCACGCATTCGGCCAACGAGATGCGAAACAATTTATGCGAATGCAATATATCCGGCAGGCAATGGAAGAGCGTGGCAATCTTGACAGGATTCAGCACTGGTGGCGTGCACTCCTCCAGTGGTTTCTTATAATCCTGAAATGGGAGTCAAATCGAGAATGGAAATAAATATATGATAAATAGCATATACAATATATAAGTTAAATAGCGTATGTATATGTGTTTATATGTAATTTATAGATTGATTCATTACCAAAGTTGAACCATCTCTTTCTCTCTCTCTCTCTCTCTCTCTCTGTTCGCTCAGTTTGATTTGAATGCTGGGAGGGATAGGAAATTCATTCATTTCGAATTTGATCTTTTCATCGTTCTTTTTTCATTTCTCATTTCTCATTTTTGGTTTCTCTTTTATTTCAACAATTAATTATTTATAACTAATTTTGCAACTACTCGTTATGTGAATATATAGTATGTATGAGCATGAATAGTATGAGTGTGAGTTTTGAATGGTTATGAGTGATCGAGTGATGGAGAGTGTCAGGTGAGTTGAGGTGAGTTGAGGTGAGGTGAATTGTATTTGCATTTGCATTTGCATTTGTTTTTAGTTTTCAGTTTTAGTTATTTATTTATTTATGAAATGTGTGTTAGCATATTAGTTAGGATATTATTATAGAGTATTATTTGGTATATATATTGTATATAGTAGTTATGACGGAGAGTGACGGCATATGACGGTGGGATTTGGATGGCATGTAAAGAAGAAAACAAATGATTTGACATGAGAGTTACAATTACAATTGTTATACATACATACATATGTATTTAGGATCGCAACTGCATATACACATATGTATTAATAGGATCAATGAATATATATATATATTGTATTTTAATGTTCATATATTGTATGTATGGGTTAATAGATAGATCGATAGATAGATAGATCGATAGATGGATAGATAGATGGATGGATTGATAAATAGGGTGTGCAATTTTAATCAAATTGAATATATATTTATTTTAGATATTTATTTTCAAGGATGTCATAAGCATCAACTCACATTTACAAAAATACAATATCTTACAAAGCAAACAAAAAACATACAAAAAATAAAATCAAAAACAGAACCAAAAAAAAAGGAAAAATATCCAATAAATTTTTGTTTATATATGAAATATATATTGTTGAAAGAATAAATTATTTAATACAATAAATACCTAAACTACCATAGATAGGGCGCAAGAAGGAAAAGTGAATGTAATAAATTTGCAACGGTCTGGTTGGCAAATAATATACCGTTACATTCGATTGGCAAGATGGCCGACAAAATGGTGGACGATGTGTGCCTTGAATGCGGTCAAGGTGCAACTCTTCCACGACGAGATGCGTCTAGTGCAACTGTATCTTGCTATTATCCTTATTTTTCTTAATCTACTTAGTTCAGTTAATAAGAGTATTCGGCTTCAAGCGGAAAATCTTTGGCTTTGCTTGGCACTACGTTTTATGTTCGATAACTATCGATTGTTTTTGTCTTTCACATTAAATATCGATAGTCATGATTTGTATAAATTATATTGTATCTTTGTTGAAAATTGCGAATCGATCTTTCAATTTTACCGGTGACCCATTGTATGATATTTATCGATTATTGGTACATATCGATGTTATACTTAATTCAAGGTATATATTAAATGCATAATATCTGCCAATTGCTGCTATCGATTGTATTGTTGGCTTAGTTATCAGCGTCTAGTATAAATTGTATCTTTTACCTTAACATAAATTGTATCTTTTACCTTAACATCGATAATTATCGATGTTTCGCTTGTCTATCGATTGTGTTTGTGACTTACATTGACTAGACGTTGCAGCGTTGCCACATACGAGTTCTCGCTGTGTACAATGGCGGCAACAATGTGGCGACGCTTCAGCTGCTGCTGCGACAGACCGGGCGGTGCCGGTGGGAGCATTGGCACAATCAGCCGGCTCTGGGCGTTCCGTGCGGTGCCATTCGCTCGACTGCCCGGCGGTATCATCAGGTCCATATCGTAGCGTCGGCTGCCTGGCGTGGAGCTGTCATCGTCCTCATACTGAATAAAAAAAGAGAGAACGAGAGCAAGAAAGAGAAAGAGATTGTTTATTTGTTTCGCTTTTGCATTTAAATGTTATCCGTTTGGTAAACTTACCTCGGGCACGCCTGGCATCATTTTGCTGGCACCCAAATTGGCCAATTTTTGGGGGGAACTAGCGTCCAGATTAGCAGCAGCTGCTGTTGACTTTGGCGTCATGCCATTGGCTGCATTGGCTGTGGCAGCGGCAGAAGCTACCGCAGCGGCAGCAGCATCAGGCGTATCAAAACTTGTGAGCGCCGTCTGCTGTCGACCATCGCGTCCACCGACATCGTATTGATGCGAGGAGCCGCGTCGAATGGAAAACCAGCGCGATAGACGACCGCCTGGCGATTCACCAGGCGTGGTTATATCCTCGCGTTGCGATGATGCAGCCGAGCTGGGCATCGTGCAGGCACTGGCCCTGCGCATAATCATATTGTTATCGCTTTGGCTTTGGCTGCTGCACTGCGTCTGGGCGGATTGATTACTGGTATTGGTGGAACAATTGGAGCTGGCAGCCGTGCGCCATTTGTCAAAGGACAAATGCTGCTTGGCCTTGTTGAATGTGGAACGCAATTGTGAATTGCGTTGATTGCCGGCGCTTAATGAACTCACGCTGCTGCTGGTTTGCTCCTCCTCGGTTAATATCTCCTCGTCCGAGTGGCTGGCAGTTGGCGCCTCTCTTCGATCTCGTTCCCGTTCCCGTTCTCGTTCACGCTCCCGATCCCTACCAGGTGATTTTGTATCACGTTCACTGCTGCTGCTAGCGCTACTGCCAACACCGACACCAACACCAACGGCAGCCTGGCCACCGTTGGCGCTGAAGCTTCCGCCGGCAATTGTGGCGCTGTCTGCCTGCTGGCTGATTTGACAGCCCTTTGGCCGCTGCTGCAGCTGCTGTTGTTGTTGTTGCAGCTGTTGCAACTGTTGCAGCTGCTGTTGCTGCTGTTGCTCTGCGATGCGTCTACTAAACGCACTGTGCAGCTGGGCAGTGGTTACGCTAGCCTTGTGGCAACTACCTCCCTGACCAGTAGTTGATGTATTGTTCAAGGATATCGGCGTCTGCTGCTGTTGCAGTTGTTGTTGCTGCTGCTGCTGCAGTTGTTGTTGCTGTTGTTTCTGCTGTTGCAATTGTTCCGGTTGTTGCGCCAAAGTATCCTCCCATGAGACAGAATTCACTTTGTTTTCATCTATAAAATAAAAAAAAAAAGAAATACAAATTTCATTAAAATTTATTTTGTTCTCTTTTGTATTTTTATTTTATTTATGTTTATGTTTATTTTATTTTTATTTTTATTTTTTTTTAATAAAGGGTTTCAGTTATCTGGATTATCTAGATAATGTGGCTTATTCGCTTGTCTAAAGCAATGATATTGGCAATTGTGAAATGGCAATTTGCAGCTCGTGTTGGACTTTGCTTTAAGAGCTCCATCAAGTTGAGTTGCACGCGAAAACCATCTGGCTAATGGCCATGGCCATGTACAGTAGCTAGCCAACGTTGGCCGTGTTCCGTGGGCAACAGCAAGAGATCAAAGCCAGCGACAATGACAGCGATTTGGTTAACAAATCAAATGTTCTGTTCTGGGGCCAAATACAAGAATTGTCACCGCATTCGCGACGGTTTTAACTCTTTTAGCGCCGGCGGCTCGGTGTATGTATGTATGTGTGTATGTGTGTGTGTGTGTGTGGGTTGCTTTGAAGTGGCCGTGGACACAGGCAGCAATAATTACAACAACAACAGCAACTACTGTTGTACAACAATTACAACACCTACACGCAACATTGTTGTACGACTGGAGGCCTTGCTAGTATGCACCGTCAGCATTTGTCATGCCAAAAACAATAGAAAAACAACAACTACAACAACGGAATATTATTAAACAAAAATCCATGGCAACAACAATCGAGTTTCGCGCCAATTCACGCGCTGGTTATTAATCAATCATGCAACAATCTTTGGCTTTAACTGCGACTTTTAATTTATTTTAATTTTATTGTCCACGAGTTCTATGAAATTTATTAATAATAACAAAAAAAAAAAAACATTTCTAAAAGGGAAGCTGTGCGTCTAGGCAATCATTGATCAATCGGTGTATCAATCAGTCAGTTATATGTGACTGCTAGGATACTGTACTTTGGAAATATAAAGTGGGCACATGGTCCTGCCACATGGCACATGGCAAAAGCCACATGGCACATAACACAACATGCCACATGCCACATGCTACATGCGACACTGAGACACTGCGAAACTCGTGCAACAAAATGGCCAACAAAATAATTGCGTGGGCCGCGACCAAACAAAATGCCGGCAGACAAATATTTACCAATTTCAAAGCATCACACAATGGATGCCATGTGTATGTGCGTGTGTATGTGTGTTTGTGTGTATGTGAGTGTGTATTTCCTCCAGCTAAGACACACAATTCACCTACCTCACTCGCATGTCAAAAATCCGCTTTAGTTAAATTGAATTTGTGTAAGTTTTATATAGTACGAGTATATGGTATGTTACATACATACATATGTATACCATATACTCGATACCCAAAGTATTGTCCAATATGCCTATGGGCGATATTTTAATGGGTATATGCAGCCACCACATGTACAATGAACACAGACATACATATATTGATATAAGTATATGTAGTACATGTATATGGTATGCCCAAAATTGCCAACAGGCCAAAAATTGTAGTTGGATTTCAATTAACTTAACAAAGTTTTTATGCCACATTTTCTTGGAGCCATAAAATGTTAAATACATGCATACATACATAAATCGATAATGCACATTTTAAGGGTATCCTGTTGTCGAGCAGATTTGCTGATTAGCTTGTATATATAATATATTTGCACAAATGCTTATGGTATATATTTTTGGCCACCCTCTAATATGCCAAAGTTTGGCGTCTTTACGACAGGCAACCAAAACGGTTGGTTGGCCCAGCACCTAATTCGATTGCAGGCAGGATATATTTATACACATATGTATGTATGTATGTACCATATGTATGTACATACTTTTGTATATGTACATAGGTACATAAACACGCACACACACATTTTATGCATACAAGATACTCATTTTTTGATTAGCATAAGCTAAATTGAGCCCTAAGCGTTATGGTGGATGTAGCCCAACTTTATAATTAATTACAGGTTCGTCCCGACTTGCCTCGCATCGCAGCCACAAAAAACAACAAAAAAAACAAAACAAAAAATAAAGCAACAACAACAACAACACTGCAGAACCCGACTCAAGTATACCCTACGAACTAAATGAAAATGATAATGATAATCAAGAAATTGTTGTTAACGCAATCGATAAACTATTTTCTGAGCATTTCATTCGCCAAAGGCATTTACATTTTTCCTTTTCAAAAGGGCTGAAAATTCCTGGAAAAGTATGTGGCATGTTGCTTATGCTGCTGTATGTGGATGACACACATGACACTCTAAAATGATAATTAATTTTAATAATTGTAAGCCCCTCCAAAGTAAGTTGAAAGCATATTTTTAATTTGACGTTTCCCCCCCCCCCCCTTCCCCACGCGTTAGACAGCTGTCGAAAAATACGGATCATCGTCCGTACAAAATGAATAAATAAATAATAAAAGACCTTTAACGCCGCGAGTCCTTTAAATATAAATATTTGAATATCCTACGAAATGATGCTCATAAATCAAAAAATCCTTCATTTTAAAATAATAATATTCTATATATAATAAAAGTAATTATAAAAAGTTATTCTTTGTCCTCCGTTGTCCTGTTAACACGTATTTATTGACTTCCTGTTGCTCTTTGCAATTGCTGTCCTTGCCACAATGCCACAATGCTGCACGATGTTGGCCCGATTATCCGTCAAGAACTGTGGCACTCTGGCACTCTGGCTGGTTATTGTCGACAATGTCAGTTAGTTAAATTGAAATCGTGGCAATACAGCCTACAATTGGATGGCCAAACTTGACATTGCGCATACGCCCAGTGTGTCGCCTGAACACTTGTTTTATTACTGTGCAACATGATTTTGTTGAATTCTAACACAGTTTGTGAACTACTTTACTTCTGTGTGTGTCTGCCCTTGACCAAGAGTGGCCGCTATAACCAGCTAAAAAGACCTAGCAAGCCTACGTTAAACATTTCAAAAGTGTGGTTTCTTTTTACTGGCTTCATTTTTTTTCTCTATTTCCATTTCTATTTTTATTTCTATTTTTATTTCTATTTCTTTCAGTTTTTCAGTTTTTAGTTTTGCTCGACCCACACAAGAGAATTGCATTGGCGAAACCTAATGCTGTGCCACAACCTACAAGTTGGCCAGTAGTTGATGATTGTTTTCTGTTTTATTTAAGATTATGCAACGCTCACACTCACACACATACATTCAAACACACATATATATAAACATTCGCATGTATGGTTCATATGCAAGTATTACGTATACGCAGTGTGTTGTGGTCGCAACGGTTGCACATTAATTATGATCAAATGCAAAACTCCTGGCACGCGATTTGCACTATTGCACTCCACTCCTTTTGCATAATGCGTTAATTTGCACAAAAACCATATAAAAATTAATCATACGCCACGTGAACAGCGGAGGTGGCTAAAACAAAACAAAAGCAACAACAACAACAACAACAACACAACAAAGTAAAGCAAATGAAAAGGAAAAGAAAAAGAAAAACTTAAAGCGCACCATTTGCATATTCGAATGTATGTATTTATGTATGTATGTATGTATGTATGCATGTATCTGAGACAACAATAAACGTTGTCAAATAGTCAAGTCCGTCAGTTCGTCAGTTGGTTAGACAAGCCGTCAATTCGTCAAACATTAGTCAGTTGACAGTGTTTCGTTCATTCATTCATTCATTCATTAGTTCACTCGATTGGCAATTACTTGACGTGATTAATGAGGCTCATTAAAGCGGTTACTGAATGCCCACAGAAGAAGTGAACAAAAAAAAAGAAACTAAAAACCAAAAACAAATAACAAAACAAACTCTACGTGAACAAATAAGATACACACACACACACACACACACACACATTGAAGCGAAATATGCTAATGACTTGCGCACTTACTTAAATTATACAAATTATATTTTATTGTCTAGCGGCCCACAACAAAAACGCGTCTAAAACGAGCAGCGGACGAGCTTTGTACAAGTCTCGAAGACAATCGCCAAATCGCTAATTGAAATGACAGTTCAAAGTGCCAGCAACAACAACAACAAAAAGTTAACAAAACAAACAAAAAATTAAATAAATAAAAGTGTCTGTGACTGACTAAGCAAATGTCTATCTGCATTTGATGGTAATTTGTATCTTTATCTTTATCTACACACAAATATCTTAATTTGTGCGTCTGTATGTGCAATTTGGTATATTTGTATCGGTTTATCTGCAACTGCAACTGCAACTGCAACAGCATCTATTTCATGTCTGTGTATGTGTGTGTCATATAACTAAATAATCGACACATGTTTGTTTTCCTTTTCCTTTTGATTTTTTCGTTGTCGTTTTCTGTATTTATATCCATGCATGTGAACTGGAAATGTATCTTTGTCGATGACAGATCCTTAATTCACATACGCGTGTCCTGCCGGACTGTGTCAACTGCAGAATGAGATACTTGGGCAGAGATTCTCGGAGCTTTGCCATGCGAATGACATTGGCATTGGAAATGTTAGTTTGTGTCACAGTCACTGTCACAGGCGAAAGTCACCTGCTGCGCTTCCATGCACCATGCTGTCTAATGAGGCCACAAGGCAGTTTGCTGCCAGTTGCCAGTTGCCAGTTGCCTGTTGCCAGTTGCCACTTGCCACTTAGCCGCAGCTGGCACTTGCCAATTGGCAATCGCTAGTTGCGGGCACGAGTTTCAAAGTAATTTCGTTTGTCTGAAATTGACTAACATGCGCCGCGTATGCACTTAAAGCAGCCAACTTAGACAAACTTGGCCAAGTTATTAGACGTTGTTGTTGGACTTGCCATGCTCGTGGGTGGCCGAAAAAAAATGAAAAAGAAAATGAAAACGAAAACGTAAAAGAAAAACCAAAACCATCGAGCTTACAGAAAAGATGAGGTGCGATGCTTCGCTACATTCCCCCTACGTTTACCCTTGCCCCGTCCATGCGCACGTGTCTATAATAAGTGTGGAAATTGCTTTCTAGTATTTGCAATTTTGATGGCGATGGCGATGGCGATGGCGATGACGATGACGATGATGCCATGCCACCAGCAGCAGCATAAGCGCGTGTCCTTGCCACATTAACTAATTATAATAATGTAAATCAAACACGCAACCCGAGATTTTGTTGCCCTGGAAGCTGTGCTTGGCGAGCTTCATAAAATGCCACCAACTGGCTTTATTCATTCACATAATTACGAGTGGCTATATAAGTGTGTGTGTGTGTGTGTGTGTGTGTGTGTGTGTGTGTGTATGGTATTATCCTGGAAAATGAAAATGGAAATCAAGGCAAATTTGAACGTTAATCGGTAATCAAAATGTTTTATATTGAAGCACCTACGAAAATTCTACTACTTTATTTCACATTTAATTAAACAAAATAAAATTATCTTTTAACTAAATCTTGAAATGTTGTTTGTCTTCATTATGTTTGTGGATCAAAACGTTGTTTGTTGTTGCGAAAATTCAGGGCTTTGTATTAAAAGAGAATAACGAAAACACAAAAAAAAAGAAAAGAAAAAATAAAATAAACAACAAAGAAAAAAAAGGAGGAAAGTAAGAAAAAAAAACCTTTTTGCGTTAATAAATTTCAGCGCAAATAATAAATGAACAATTTATTAAGTTGACAAGGCTTAAAAGGAGAAAGTTTTTGGTGTAACTGAGTAAACTCAATTCAGAATTTTGCCAGTGCCTCTGTGTGCGTGTCTGTGTGTTTGCCTGCTCGTGTGTGTGTGTGTGTGTGTGCACATGTGAAGTTTGTTTGCGTGCAATGGGAAATTGAAGCAGAAAATGAAACTGTGCCAGTAGCTAGAACGAATGGAATGGAAGATGCAGTTTGCTTAATGCCATGTCTAATAATTAATGGCATCAAAATTGCCCGATTGTCAAGAATGGACAAGGGGCACGGGGCACGGAGCACGGGGCACGGGGCAAGGGGTGTGGAGGCGAGGTGGGGTGGGCGGTGTGGAATACCGCCCAACAGAAGCAAGAAAATTAGAAATGAACGGTGAATGAGCTGCGGCACAGCTGCGCAAAATCTCTAGCAAGTGATAAACTTGTGCAATTTAACGACTTCATTAATAAAATTGCAAATTGTTTGCCAGCGCGAATCGCTGTCCATTTTCGGTTTGCTTGGATTGGTTTTGGGTTGAGAGAGGGTGGCGAGTGGCAATCAGGTCTTAAATTCAAATGTTCGATTTCAGCGACAACAACAACAACAACAACAAAATTAATAAAAACAAACACAGCAACAACAACAACAACAACACCAACAACATGAGGAATTGGGTTAAAATGCCAATGCAGAAGCTGGCAAATATTTTCATTTTGCAGATGCTGCTTTTCACGTTGTCGTTGTCGTTGTCTTGTTGTTTGTTCTTGTTGTTTGCACTTGTTGTTTTTGTAGTTAATTTTGTTGTTATTGTTGTTACCCTCGAGTTGACTTAATAACACGGCCCGCTTATTAACAGCTGTCAGACAATTTGCAGCTTGCAATCGACACTGTCTCAATATTTAAAATACAATTTAAAAGCACGAACAAAACACAATAACAACATTTTTATTTGTTTTGTGCGAGTGTATGGACATTGAAATATTGATACATTGATTTTCACAAGGAATCGTAAAAGTTTAATAAAAATATTTATAGGATTTTCCTATTTAAATTAATTAAATAAACAAAAGTGCAATTTATATAAAATTGCCTAAATACAAGATTTAATTAGGCACAATATATTGTATAAAATATTTTAAGGTTTTAAAAATTTATTATACACATATATAAATAATATTTTTTCTTTGGCGCACTTGAAATGCCCCACACAACATACACCACCCATCACCCACCTCCAACAAACCAAGGAACCACCCAATCACCCACCTCTCTAGGCCATATTTAAATGTTGTTTGTGTGTGAAAAGTTTCTGCGCATTTTGCTCACAATTATTTTCTATTTATTGCAAAAGTCGTAAATGGCAAAATTCGGTTTTAAGTTTTGTTGCGAACTACGTCGCGTATACGCAACATTTAATTTGAATCATAAAACGCACACTCACACACACAGAGAAATAATGAGAGTGAGAGAGAGAGAGAGAGATAGAAAAAAAAAGGAAAACAACAAAACAAAAAACTTGTATGGTAAAACTTTTCATACTGCAGATATTAACAATTTTATTAATTGTGTCTATTAACTCAAAGTTGGCAAGACAAACATTTTAATTTGGCCTCGCTACACACAGACAAACAGACATATTCACAGACTTACACACACACACACACACACACACACACACACACACACACATGAAAACGATTAACGATTTAGCAAACTTTCTTTCAATAAATAGGGCTTAATTTGCCATAATTAACAATTGTATCTCGTTTATACTGCGACGCAATATTAACCGAATGATGGACTACTTATTATATTTAGAGTTGCCACAAGGCAAGTATGTATGTGTTTGTATGTGCATATGTAGTCACATACCGTTAGCGAACGTGCAACGTACAACATACAGCGTACATACATATGTGGCATGTCCCACATGAATTATTTATCTACTCTACTCTGACTGAATATCTTATCTTGGGCATGTGAAAATGTCAAGAATCAAATTAAATACTACGAGTATATACATACTACATGCATATTTTCCTTTACGTTGCATGCAACCAATGCGCATTGCAAGTGCACCGTGAGCAACCAACGAAATTACACCAAAAAAACAAAAACAAAAAAAAAACTAAAAACTGTGGCAAGTGTTAGTATTAATATTAAAACAAATGTGACCAGCTGCTGGCAGTTCAACTGCCCCAACATACACACATACATACACATACATACATACATACATACATACGTACATAGATCGACCCTTGCTAACTTGGCCCAAGTCAATTGGTTTGCCAACTTGAGGCAGACTCTTTGCGTCCACTTAAGCTGCTGGCAGCAACTGCAACTGCAGCGACAACTGCATCAGCATCAGCATCAGCATCAAAATCCGCATCTATGTATATGTGTATTTGCAGAGCATGTAAAATGCCATAGACATACACACAAACTCTTTCTTGGCTTTGGCTTTTACCTATTTTAAGGCATTTGCTTGAAAGGAAACTCGTCTCGTCAATGCTGAGAGGAGAGTTGAGCGTTTGCTATATACACACGATATATATATATATATATATATATATAT
>JBAMCR010000145.1:0-50185 GCA_037075045.1 Mulgravea parasiatica | reverse complement strand
ATATGTGTATATATAGAAAGAGAAAAAAAGGATATATATATATATATATATATATAAATATAATGATAAATATAGTAAATGTAGTCAAAAGTGAGTCGGTGACTACAGCAAAAGAACTTGAGGCACTGCCCACAATAGCAACAGCAACAGCAATAGCAACAACTACAGCAACAACAACAACAATAATAGCAATAACAACAACAACAACAATCACAATAATTATTAGAAAAACAACAATAACAATTTAATAAAAATTATTACTATTAATCGAAAATCTCCGGAATTTTCGGATCAGTCAGTATCCCCTATAGGCCAAAGTACAGTCGACTCATCTACTATAATACTTTAATCAAGTATGTAGTCATTATATGATAGATCCAACGTGCACCGAGTAGTTATATTGAGAACATCTCATTAGTAATGGTATTGCTTCAAGTAGAGCCAGGACATCAGCCATCTTTGGCAAGCCGAAGATAAAATACCCTTGCAGACATACATATGAGCAAAAGTCATTGAGTTTAGTTATTGGGTATTCAAAGAAATTCAACAACTTAACTGAAATTTAATATTATTCACATTTTAATCAAACTTGTATTATTTTAAACTATTTCAATATATCTGTCAAATATTGATCTGTTATTTTGAACAAAAAATATTTACAATACTATTCTTTAAAAGATTTATTTATAACTATAATACTATCAAACTAATAAAATGATTTCTGAAATGCTTAGAAACAGCTGCAAGGGCAAAAATGAAAACTGAAGATTTTAGATAGTTGAATATCGAAAATGATCGTAATGCGACATTTAAGTCAAGTTGAATAAAATTATATATTGTTGTAGACAAATGTTGATCTTAAACTAAATATTTAAAAAGCCTCTCTCTTTTTCGAAATAAGCACACCGACACAAAGATACACACACCCACACATACACATACACACCAACGCACACAACCACACACACACATACAGACACAACGCGAGAGTGTTTAATTTTCTTCTTTCCGTTTAACCTGAAAAGCTAACGAATAATTTCCAATGCAATGAAACTTCAACAAAATAAAAAAAGACAAAAAAAAAAAACAAAAAAAAACAAGAGCAAAAAGGTTAAAAAAAAAGAAACCATGAAATACAAAAATCTTTCATACAAACAACGAAACTCGATCGTATGAAAACAAAAACAAAAACAAAATCAAAAATCTGCTAAATAAATTTGCTAATCTGGCTGAGTCAAAGTTGGTCAAATCACAACTAATAACAAACTTTTGTATGGTTCAGTCTCCGTTTACTATTTCCCAACAGAGGATGACGACGAGGATGGGCCAACATTCAAAGATAAAGCCCTCGAAGTGATACTCAAAGGCATCGATGTATTTTGTGTGTGGGACTGCTGTTGGGTTTGGTTAAAATTTCAGGAATGGGTCTCACTAATCGTATTCGATCCCTTTGTTGAGCTCTTCATAACACTCTGCATCGTTGTGAATACAATGTTCATGGCGATGGATCATCATGATATGAATAAGGAAATGGAGCGTGTTCTCAAAAGTGGCAATTATGTGAGTATCATATTTAATACGATATTTTATACGATATTTATAATATTATAACACAAAATTATAATAATATACAAATGCAATTAGTTCTTCACGGCAACTTTTGCAATTGAGGCGACTATGAAACTAATGGCGATGAGTCCCAAATACTATTTCCAAGAGGGCTGGAACATCTTTGATTTCATCATTGTGGCCCTCTCATTGCTCGAGCTGGGACTTGAGGGCGTTCAGGGTTTATCCGTGTTGCGTTCATTTCGTTTGGTAAGTCACACTATATGATATCTGCCGATCGTGTTACTATTTATTTAGCTCAGGACATAAGGTAGTTCTATCGATGTATATATAATATATTTATATATACCAAACAAAAAAAAAAAAGAAAAATTACATTATACCATATACTGCTCTTCATATTATGATACAAAATAATAATATAATTAATCGTATAATTAATGATTACGTATGCCTAATTATTTATATTAGCAAGTGTGCTCAAAGCAAACGTATAACATCTTCGAGCCCATTGATCAAGGGTACGATTAGCCGATTAATCGATAAGCCGATAACCCGATAGCCCGTTAACCTAATATGCGATATATCAATAAGGCTCACACATAAACACACACACACACACACACACATACATACCCATTTACACATATAAACACACACCTATGTGCATACACATACATTTTGACACAATTAGCGATTGTTAATGTTACCCATGTCCTGCCAATTTACAGCTGCGTGTATTCAAATTGGCCAAATCGTGGCCAACGTTAAATTTACTTATATCGATTATGGGCCGCACGGTTGGCGCTCTCGGCAATCTGACCTTCGTCCTATGCATTATAATCTTCATATTTGCGGTAATGGGCATGCAGCTGTTTGGCAAAAACTACACAGGTATTATTGTATATGCCCAACTGACAACAACTACAACTACAACAACAACAGCTACAACTACAATTACAATTACAACAACAACAAGAACAAGAACTAACAACTATAAATTCCAAAACAATTAAAAACAAACACTGCAAACAACTGCAAGCCACTTTTAGCGTGCAATAAACATTTTTTCTAATCTAATCTAATTTAATCTAATCTAATTTAATCCTTTTTAATCGTACTGAGCATTTTCCTAGTAATATTTTACTTACAGTTTTTTTTTTCTTCAAGTTATTTTTGGAATTTCGATATTTTGTTTTTTGTTTTTTTTTCCGTTAAATATACTATTTATTCCTAAACAATCTTTTAAATGACAATAGCCAATACTACTTATTATAGCTGACCACAAGAAAGTTATCAAAATTTTCAAAAATCGAGTTGAAATAAATGGCAATGCTTTGGGCACGGTTTTTCATTTTGCGCACCGTTTTTAAATGGTGCTTCCAATTCGGAAATCGTCAAGCGAAACAAAAATAAATAAATAATTAAAACAAAAAAAAAATGTAATATAATTGATTAAAAATAATATACTATATATATTTTATAAGAAAATTTATTATATACTGCCCGACGCATTTGAGAGAATTTTGATCGCATTTTGAGCGTGTGTATGTATATTTTGTTAAATTTGGCAAGAGCGAAGACTCACAAAGAAAACTGGACTTCTGCTGTCTTCAAGTCTATAAACGAAATATGGCCCCAAATTATGATATATTTATATAATATACTATTTATCGACATATATATATATATATATTATTAGCTTATGATTAACGGCTCTGCAATAGGTATTGTACATTTGTAATGCCAATATACTATACTATATAAAATAGATCGTGCACAGCATTCGACTAGTTGATGCCACACTACACATACCCTATAATATTGTATAGCAGTTGACTTAGCTATAATATACTCTACCATATAATCCACAATCTACAATCTACAATCTACACTCTACAATCGCGAGTCTTTGAAGACAATGCTGTGCATGATCCTTGACTACGGTCATTTCGTAGCATTTTTTTTTTCTGTTTCGGAAAATTTAGCTTATTGTTATTTGCATTTTTAATACCTAATGCTACATAATATAATTACTTTTTTGTACTCCTAATGCTTTGCCCGGCTTACAAACAAAAATCATTTTAATAATATCCATGAAAATGAACAAATCAATTATGATGATGATATTAAAACAATGCTAATAACAAAAATAATATTAATGATAACGAATCAAACCAATCAACCAACTCTCATACACCAATTGCAATTGTATCAATCGAATAATCGAATGAA
This sequence comes from Mulgravea parasiatica, assembly GCA_037075045.1. NCBI lineage: Eukaryota > Metazoa > Arthropoda > Insecta > Diptera > Drosophilidae > Mulgravea > Mulgravea parasiatica. The sequence continues at coordinate 46,381 of JBAMCR010000145.1, read as the reverse complement.
TGAATGAATGAACTCCTAAAACGCCTAATCTCAACAAAACTGTATCCAAAATCAATCACTGTCAATATCTCGAATCGAAACAAAACAAAACAAATCAAATTCAAAATTGAAATCAAATTCAAAATTGAAATCAAATTCAAAATTGAAATCAAATTAAAATTGAAATCAAATATGTAATCGAATTATAATATTGAATGGAAACAAATGTAGCTGCGTGTCTTTAAATTGGCCAAATCTTGGCCAACACTCAATTTACTCATTTCGATTATGGGCCGCACCATGGGCGCTTTGGGTAATCTGACATTTGTACTTTGCATTATCATCTTCATCTTTGCCGTGATGGGAATGCAACTGTTCGGAAAGAACTATCATGGTAAGTCCTTCGCTCGCTTCCTTCCGATCCTTTAATCGCTGTGTGCGTGTGTGTGTTTTCTAGTTGTTGTTTAAATTATTAATTCATTCGTTATTTCATTTTCTTTTGACCTCTGTTCCTTGTTGTAAGATGTAAAAAAAAAAAAAAAAAAAATTACTGTTGCCACAAATCGTTTCCAATTGCTTTTCCCCAATTAATTGTCTTTGGTTATTTCGTTTGAAAATAAGATCAATTACTTCAGAACTGTATATTAGTTTTTTTTTTGTAATCTTTTAATTACTCTGGTAATTCAAAATGAATATTATTTTAATTTATAATGAAACTGTGTCTTGATAATAATTATGTAATTATGTAAATATATTCGATTTGAAAAAACTTTTAATCATAATTAAAATAAATATATTAAAATTATACGAAATTACATAATTTAATCTGAAGTAATTGTTTTTGTATTATATATTAAAGTCTCTGCCACAAGTTATACTACAACAATTAATTTAATGTTCAAATATGTGTATGTTAATTATGTTAAAGTCAATTTGTGTGTGTGTCTCGTATATACCATACATGTCTAAGCACAAGTCACAAACTTCACTTAAATAAATAACTTCGTATACATACATGTATGTATATCGTGTATCCAGTAAGAAATAAAAAATCACAAATTAATGTTTTCTTTTATGAATTTTTTCAAAGTTTGTAAATTATTTTTTAGTTTGTCAGTCTGTTGCCGTTACAGACTGTGGAGACTAGAGAAAACTTTGGTATTCTCGCAGTGTAAAGTGTTTTCTCTTCTTGTTTTGGTTACCAATACACCTATTTATTATTAATGGGTACAGGGTATCCACAATAATCGAACGATCTCGGTTTGAGCATTCATTTTTGCTTTGCTTATTGACTTTTAGTTTAAGACTAGCTTTCGCTCTGAACATCAATTAACGATTATACGATATACGATATACGAAAGAGTCCGTTGCCAGATACGATATTTGGTAAATTCAAAAAAGAGTCCTGTCCGATTAAAGTAGTCGATTCGCAATTGAGGGTCCTTGTTGGAATTTTTTCGCTGAATACAATATTATTTAAGTCGAGTTTGGGTCCCATTTGCCTGGCTGAAATCCTTTTGCCCTCTGTAAGTACCTAGCGTGCAATGAGCCATCATTTTCCTCTAGCTTATTAAAATCAAAACTCTTTTATTGTAACTTTTTACCTACTCTAACTAATAAACAATAGTTTTATCCAAAAGCAATTTGTATATCTGCAACTAGGCTTCACGTTCTGTAGCCTTAAAGCAGCGCGTGATTTGTTTTGGTTTTTTTTTTTTTTGTTTTTGTTTTTAAATATATTTTAAATATTATTTTGATTGCGTTTTTGCATTTTTGAACACTTTTATGGGTGCTGCTGCCACTTTGCACACGCTTATTGAATGTGGCTTAGACGCAAGAAAGAAACAATTATGTTTAGATAGAAACACAAACTAAAATATGAGAAAAAAGTCGAAAACAATTTTAAAAAAAGTGATTAAACTGTAACGGAAACGAATCCTTTAATCCCTAAACATATTCAATTTACATATGCAAGTTTACTAATATATATATATATATACATATCAGATCACAAAGATCGCTTTCCGGATGGCGATCTGCCCCGATGGAACTTCACAGACTTCATGCATAGCTTTATGATCGTGTTCCGGGTGTTATGCGGCGAATGGATCGAGTCAATGTGGGATTGTATGTACGTGGGAGATGTCTCATGTATTCCATTCTTTTTGGCCACCGTTGTTATCGGCAATCTTGTGGTAAGTGTTCACTTTTGCTTTTATATAGTATTGTATTGTACAATATATTGCAATTCAATTCGAACAAAAATAATGTGAATGTAATCCTTGATTTATGATTCGATTATGTTTTAGGTTCTTAACCTTTTCTTAGCCTTGCTTTTGTCAAATTTTGGCTCATCTAGCTTATCAGCGCCGACTGCCGACAATGATACCAATAAAATCGCTGAGGCCTTTAATCGTATTGGCCGTTTTAAAAATTGGGTTAAGCGTAATATTGCTGATTGTTTCAAGTTAATACGTAACAAATTGACAAATCAAATAAGTGATCAACCATCAGGTGAGAGGACCAACCAGATCAGTTGGATTTGGAGCGAAGGTTTTTATCCACTTGTTTTCAATTATTAAACTACTTTTAATTATATAATATGTACAATAATTATATATTGTATTATCAATTATACGAATTGTATACGAATTGCGTATAATTGCGTTTAACGTTAACTTCAACTCATAATTGGCAACAAATAAAAAAACAAAAAACAAAACCAAAACACAAAAAAAAAAAATTAAAAATCATTATAAAGTTCTAGTTCAGCCGAAAACCCAATTCGTATTAAAACAAAAACTGTAAAGAAACGTTTTTAATGTTCCTAGCTGACAATTTGCAAATTATATGAAATTCTCTTTAGTTAGTTGTCAATCGAATCCAAAACCCAACCAAACCCAACCCAAACCCAAGCCCAAACCCATACCATATGTATGCGTTCCATAAAATCAATTGCCAAATATTGTAAATCGATAAACCAAAAATCGCAAAAATCGAATCAATTCGAATTGTGTCGCCTCATCTCGTTGTTTTACCATATTTTTGGTTTCCGTTCGATTTTGAACATAATTGTTGTTGTTCGAGCCTTCAGAGAGGATGTGCTTATGTACATACGTATGTACATATACGTATGTGTATGTATATATTGTACATGTACTATATATAATACATAAATGTACTCGTATATTTGTACTACCATATATCCGATCACGTCATAACCAGTTATTCTACCAATATACCAACCTATATATACATACAATAATATGTTAATCTAATAATAGTTAGTACAACAAAATATATTATAGATTCGTAGATTTGTCATTATCTTAGCGTTAGTTACGTATTAGTGCGTCTCTGTATCTGTATCTGTATCTGTATGTAGAAAATGTCATATATAATATATAGAAAGCTCTTAAGATAATTTTCGAATTTTCCTTCAACTTGAATAACATTAACATACAATACTACCTACATACGTTTGTACTTGAACTTTAGTACTCGTCACTCTTGTTACCTTGTTTACTCGTTCGTTTACCTTCTACTCGTTGCTTTATTCTTTCTCCCGTAAACCCACCCGCCCACATACATACATACATGTACATACATGCATATGCCGTATACCATACATACTAGTATGTACATACATCTACCTTTTTATTCGTAGTCCTTGTCCCATTATCTGTCATACCTGCATACGTATGTATGTATGTATGTATGTGTGTGTGTGTATATGTATGTATGTATGTATAGCTAGCAGTTGATACTCGTCGTTCTTTTTTTTATAGTATTTTGGGCATTAAAATTATTTAATACAATTAATTAACCCACATACAATAGAACAACTTCTGGCGATCAATTTTGGTTTGCAATCGGTTTTCATATTTCCCCACATCCTTTGTAATTTGCACTAATTAACAAAATCAAAGTCAAAATCAATTAATTAATTAATACATTTGATTTGATTTGATTTACAAGCATCGAATCGAAAACTTTCCATTAGCGAATTGCCAACGGTTAACATTAAATTAAATACAAATAGAAATCAATAAAACTAAATAAAACAAAAAGACAGTGTATGTATACATACATATATGTAGATAAATATGTATGTCAAATGTATATGTATGTATATGTATGCATTTTTGCTAGTTGCCAGAGATTATATGGTAGATGCCCATCGTAATGAAAATTATATAAATTGAAAGTAAAACAGTGGATTTTATCCTTCATAGTGTTTAAACTTAAAACTTTTCTTTTTCGATATTATTGTTGTCTGTGTATATTGTATTATATATTGTAAATTGTATATGTATGGAATTATTATTATTGTATTATAATTTTTTTTTTAAATCAAAATCAAAAACCAAACTAAAATTAAAGTTTTCTTCGTCGCGGCGAAGATTATATACTCTTGCAGTCTTGCAGTATTTATATTGATATAATATCGTCCGATCGATCTGAATATCCTTTATCCTTCATAATAAAATAAAAGCTGTCTCTATTATATGAAAAGCATTTTCCGATTTATATTTCCCATGTTAACTGACTTTTTTTTAAGTATTTGGATATTTTTATGTTGCGAATCAAGGATATATAAATTGAGTTATATACATACTGTCTGCAAGTGTATATGGCATAATGTGAACCATATATTTATGTTAGCACCTAATCCTTTTCTCTTTGAGTTGTATTTATTGTTACCTTACTTAGTGCTTATGTAATACTCATACGGATATGTATGTATCTATCCAAAAGCCAACAGACTATTCCAAATATGTACTATTGTAAATGCCGTATATGTATGTATTTATATAGGGTATGTTTGTACATATATCCTGTATATCCTTATATATCCTTAATATACTTATGTATGCTGGCACCATTTGAAATACGAATGCTGAACTTTGGATAGACGAAATGCCATTTCATGCGAGTATTATTATTTTCATCATATTCATACTAGATCATAGATCATAGATCATGGATCATAGATCATAGATCATAGATAATAGATTATATTCCATCTAGCGTACATCTCATCTCACTCTGCAGCTCTTGTTTTTTGGGAGCCCGATCAGATCAGATCAGATGAGATCAGATCTGATTCTCATCTGATCATTTTGAGATTTGCGTTGTTCGCTGTTGTGTGTTGTATGTACAAGCGTGTTAACTGGAATGCAGTCCAGGGGGATCGTTTTCTCAACTGGCCAAATAATCGAGCTCTTATCGGTTATCGAATTGGTTCAGAAAACGCGCCACGTGTGCGTACATACTTATGTACATACATACTGCTTACATAGTATGTATGTATGTACTGTAATATGTTTTGTGTTACATTATGTGTCGTAATCAATTTTTTGAAACTTAACATGATATTAATCGCATTACTATCTCTATTTATTTTTTCGCATATACGGCTTGTCATGATTACGAAAAATTACTTAACAATAATAATAACAATAATAACAATAATAATAATAATAACAATAATATTAATGATGATAATATGAAACAAATCTGAACGTAATGCATTGGCCAACGTATCGAACAACGTCAACAAAATTCATATAACTTTATCAATCAAATCAAATGATCCGTCCAACAACGACAACAACAACGACAACGACAACAACAATATATAATTATATACATATACATATGTATGTGTATGTGTATAATCATATATAACAATTAACAACAATAACAACAACTCTTTAATGCGAACGGCAACTGCTTCTCTGAATTCGTGCGAACTCGTTTTATGATTTCCATCATCACCCATACATGTACAACCATATGTATATGTATGTGTGTGTATATAAACAATACATGCCATACATCTATATACAACTACATATACATATGCATATATATATTATGTAACATGTACATATCGAAAACTAAATGTATATACAATAACAAAACAAATACGAAACTCGGATACGAAAGGCAAGGGCGTTTGTCGTTGTATATCTGCAGAGCATGGTGACAACGAGATGGAACTGGGACACGACGAGATCCTCGCTGACGGCTTGATCAAGAAGGGTATCAAGGAGCAGACACAGCTGGAGGTGGCCATTGGCGATGGCATGGAATTTACGATACATGGCGATATGAAGAACAATAAATCAAAGAAATCCAAATATTTAAATAACGCAACGGTAAATAATAGAATTCCGAATTTTATTATTATTTAATTTCAATTGATTTTTTAATAACAACTACAATACGATATATACTACAGATGTATATATGCAAATGTTTGATATACGTATACGTGCATATACATACATACAATACGAGTGTTAACAATATCAAAACAAATATTGTAATTCGCTTATATGTATGGATGTATGTATGTGTATATGTATATTTAGTATTGTAGTATATATACAATAGGCAATATTGTATATGTATTTTATTATTATTATTATTATTATTATTAAATGTATAAAATATATTTAGACTAATTTCTTAACGACAGCAAATTGATTTATATTATTTGTTCATTTCCGTTTCCGTTTATTTATTTGTTTTCCTTTTACACATAACTGTCTATATGTAATGTTATGTGTGTGTGTGTGTGTGTTTGTGTGTGCGTGTATATATTCCACAATCCAATGAACCAAAATACAAAAAACAAAAACAAAAAAAATGATCAAAAAACTTAACCAACCAATCCAACCAACTGAACCCGACACTTGAACTGAAATCGTTCCAAAAACTATATATATATCGAAAAAAAAAAAAAAAATATATATATATACATATATATATAAATAATTATACAGATGATTGGCAACTCAATTAACCACCAAGACAATAGACTGGAACACGAGCTAAACCATAGAGGTTTGTCCTTACAGGACGACGACACTGCCAGCATAAACTCATATGGTAGCCATAAGAATCGACCATTCAAGGACGAAAGCCACAAGGGAAGCGCCGAAACGATGGAAGGCGAGGAGAAGCGCGACGCGAGCAAAGAGGATTTAGGTCTCGACGAGGAGCTAGACGAGGAGGGCGAATGCGAGGAGGGCCCACTCGATGGTGATATCATTATTCATGCTAACGATGAGGATATACTTGACGAATATCCAGCTGATTGCTGCCCCGATTCGTACTATAAGAAATTTCCAATCTTAGCCGGTGATGAAGATTCGCCGTTCTGGCAAGGATGGGGCAATTTACGACTGAAAACTTTTCAATTAATTGAAAATAAATATTTTGAAACAGCTGTTATCACTATGATTTTAATGAGTAGCTTAGCTTTGGTAAGTCAACTACAACTACAACTACTTACAAAAAAAAAACCAAAAAAAAAAAACCAAACCAAAATTATTTAAAACAAAAAATTTCCAAAATTTTTTTTTCGAAAATTTTTGCCATTGTGAAACTTTTGCATAGTTTGCAACAATTTCACAATGCACAAAAATTGATTTACAATTAATTAATTATTTTTAATTATAAAATAAAAATAAAAGCTAAAAAAAACAAAAGAAACAAAAGAAAATAAGTAGTTAATCAAGCCTTGCTTAAACTTTACCAAAGTTGATTGCTTAAACTTTTGATTTGAGGTTTATTGTTTAATTATTTAGAGTTAATTAGAGTTTGCTAGTTGAGCATAGTTTAGCCTAGTAGATGTTATTTTGTTATTATTCTTTGAATACTATTTAATACTTATGTCTAATCGAATAAATAACTATTAAAATTTATTTTATTTAATTTTCTGTTTTCTATCTGTTACTGTTACTGATGGCAACATGTTTCATTTCGTTGCTTTATGCCTTATGTGCTTATATGTATGTATATGTATAATCATATTTTAAGTAATACAATTAACAAAAACACACAAAGAAAACTACCTCAAAATACAATAGAATATTTCTTCTAGCCAGCTAGCAATTTGTTGCTATCAGTAGCGCTTAAATTAATGTACAATATGTTTTTTTCTCTTCTTTTTTGTTTTTTGTTTTTTTTTTTTTAAATTTTATTTTATGTAAATTATTCTTGATTTAATAATATTATCTGTAGAGTAATAGGCTTTAAGAAGCTGACTTTTGACTTAAGCTTAGGCACATTCCAGTCAAACGGTTCGTGTCTTTGCTTAAGGCGAAAGTGCACTCGCTAAATTGAAATTTGAATTTTAAGATCAATCCATAATTGGCGCCAATTGTCATGTACAATATTTATTGTTAGGGTATTTGTATAGTTAGCTTTAACGTTAGCTTTGTGTTAGACGCTTATGCGTATTATTTCAAGAATTTTGTCTTCAATTTCTTTGAAAATTTTTCTTTAATTGCGTTTGACTTTGATTTGTCCGTAAACGGAGAAAAAGACACAAAAAACAATTCAACAAAGTTGCCTTTTTTCTTGCGTATAGTATATGAAAATAAAAAGAAACCAATAAAAATCATAATAATAATAATAATACAAATGATATATATAATATTAATATTACGATATCTAATAATAATAATATCAATAATAATATATGATAAATAATAAGAATAATATTATATTATATTTAGATGAGTGTGGTCGCCCCCGTTAAGCGACTTCACTTACATATCATACATATTGTATGTAGTTAACATACATGCATACATACATGCATCTATTGTATGTAAATAATAATGTATGTATGTATGCAGGTGTATAAGTGCGTTTAAATTGTTTAAATTAATTATCTAGCTTCGTAAACCGCTTCTACTACAATAGATACATTTGTTTGTACTTGTAATGCATTTCTCTTACAAATAACTCACATACCACCCACACCCCGCCCCCTTTATGAACGCGATCGACACCAACAGGCTTTAGAAGATGTACATCTGCCGCAAAGGCCCATACTGCAGGATATTTTATACTATATGGACAGAATATTTACGGTTATATTTTTCTTGGAGATGTTAATCAAGTGGTTGGCTCTCGGCTTCAAAGTGTACTTCACGAATGCGTGGTGCTGGCTCGATTTCGTCATTGTCATGGTAAGTCATTATGTTGGCCATGTTGCTGACTTGATTCAAATATCAAATCTATTTTCTGTTCTTGTTTTTATTTCATTTTTATTTTATTTGTCTTTTGAGTTAATTAAGTATTTATTTCGAACGAATTTGAAACACTTTAATGGACTTCTTCTCTTGAAAATAAAGCGCAGAGATCGCAAACCAATTGAAATACAATCGAATTTACATACATACATACACAACATACAATGAATACTATACCATATACAGTACATACTATTTTTGTACAATACTATCTACTATATACATACCTACCTATACAAAACAATACATACTTTAAATATACGATATACAATAATGTACAAGCACACTCGTATCCTAGATAATACCACATGTACATACATACCATACATACCATACATACATACACTGACCGACCATATGACGGAACATACATATTGTACAATAGTTTTATTGAGAACCAAAAATTGTAAGACAAGAAAACAATTTAACATAAACTGATTTTTATGATTTGAATACTATTGTATGTATGTCAATGCTGCATATAGAATAGAACAAATGGTATAACAGTTAGGAGATCGTATTAAAAATACAATATGTACAAATAATATTTATTACACTATTTATAAACGTAGAAGTACATATTATATTACTGTACTGTATAAAAATGAAATCCCTTATCCCTAAGCAGATACATACATATGTACCATATTTAAAAATATGAAAAGAAAATGGAAACATATTTTTTATATTGTAGTATTACTATAGAATAGTTAAAGGCAAATTTAGACAATCGAATACAATAAAATAATTAATCATTTACTTAGATAGTTTAAGCTTAATCAAGTATTGCACATGACTATATGTATATATATACCATATACATGCACATATAATACATATTTGTATATATAAGTATATTGTATGTATTACAACGTTTGTAGAGCATCTGATTTATCTGGTTTCATTTCCTATATACATACTTATTTATTATATATATCATATACTGTACCTAAGTTTGAATAGAAGTTTCTTCGTTTTTTTTTTTTTTTTGTTTTGTTTGATTTTACTTTGTTTATACATACATACTGTTGCATTTATTTTCCACTGCTCCAAATGTTGTATAATAGTATAATACATACTCTGTAATTATGTAATGGTCGTTTAGCTGTCGCTAATCAATTTGGCTGCGGTCTGGTCCGGAGCCGATGATGTGCCCGCCTTCCGCTCGATGCGGACCCTACGCGCTTTGAGGCCATTGCGCGCCGTTTCGCGATGGGAGGGCATGAAAGTAAGTAGTATCATCCATTCACTGGAACAAAAAGCTCATCACGTAATAGTACTATTGTGTATATCTCGTATATCTCGTAAATTCGTCTAATATTTGTGTTTTGCTCTCGCTCGCTATTTCTCTATCTGTCTTTTTCGCTCTCTTTAAACAATAAAATACAGTACAATGCAATACAATACAATACATATATATTCCTGTCGTTGTACCTATGAGTCTGTGTATGGGTGTGTGTGTGTGTGTGTGTGTGTGTGCAAGAATATTATAAGCCTTAACTTACATTAATATTAAACTGTTATACTTCTATGTAATATAACAATTGTGTCTACACGACAAAGTCACTTGATGCAGTTTTCATCGTTTTTCAGTTTCCGCTTTGAGATTTCTATGTAAAACTTCTCGTATATATACATTGAAGTCTTCTTCTTGCTTAAAACTACATACACGTAATTACCCTTTTACGTCTTTAGTCCACAAACTGAATTGCCGTGTAATTTCGGACAAAGTTCTTTTTAATAATAATAATTTATTTACATATTTTTACATCTGGCTCTAAATCAGCTCCAATCCTCTATAAATATATTTTGTTGAATATAATTAAATGTATATACAATGCATTTATGGAACTGTTATACTCGATATGTGAATATTCGTTCCACTGCAGCTGTTATACTATAAATATTATGACATATTTCATTATGCTTCTTTGTGATTTTCTCGTATCTTCCGACAACTGAGCAGCTACTCTGTCCCTGACTGTGTGTGTGTGTGTGTGTATGTGTGTGTGTGTGTGTATACCTGTTATATGCTGTTATCTATTGTATGTTGATTATCAAATGTTAAAGTAACAATAAAAAAATGCTGTTACACTGCGCTTAGGGCGGCATTATGCTAACTGTTATACTATTACTACTATCAGCCAAATTGTACAATATATTTTTTGTTGTTCTTTAACCATTGTACCTAACCACCTTCTAATCAATATTGTGTACTGCTGTGTACATACATACCTACCAATTACAATATACATACTTACATATATACTCCTTGTACTATTATTAACAATAATTATTGTAAAATATTCGTACTTATTATCGTACTAATTAATTTCATACTCTTGCATTCATTGTGCAATTGTATAAAAATAATAATAATGTTAATAATAATAATGTTAATAATAATAATAATAATAAATGTAATAATACTAATGCTTATTTTTGTCCCAATTCAAAGTTGTGTGTAGGTGAATCAAATAAAAAGGCAAAAACAAAACAAGAGCATCATTTTGTATTTTATTTTATTTTATTGTAATAAATGCATATACATACTAACATATTCATATTCATATACATACATAGCATATACATATTGTGTGAATTTATTATACGTATATACATACATATTTGTATTTATATGTAAAATGTACGTTGCTGCTGTGACGCTTAGCTTTAGCTTTGTATATTACATATGTATTTATTGTACATTGCCATACTATTATACGATGATACTGTTATATTGTTATACTATTATACTGATAAGATTCAACTTAGTTGTAATGAGCCACATACTAGTGTAGAGTCGCATTTAGAATGTAGTTATAATAAATCAAATTAGGTTAGCTAAGCCCATACGTATAACAGTTGTTTCATACATACCACCTACTATGATACATACTACATACAGTACATATATAAATACGTATATGTATAATTCGAATTAAGCCAATACGTACTTGCCAAACTATTGTATTTAACACACACACACACATACATATGAACATATGTATATAGATACGTATGTATGTAAGTTGTAGTGTAATACTTGGAATCAGTCGGATATTCGTATTGAATCGCGATCATTATAAATAATTATCGTACAACAACTGAACAATTAGCGCCTATACTTAGTTTTGCCACCCCGTATGTATGTATATATATTGTAGACCCCCCATATACATGTACATGTATGTAATAAAGTTATAACAGTCCCTACCATTAGCTTTATTTCTCAAGTATAGCATTCCCCTTGAAATATTGTATAACAACAGCATACGAAACGAACCGGAACCCCCAAACCTGAACCATTTAACTTTAAACTTTAAACTTCAAACTTGAACCACGAACCAAAGACCCAAAGCAGCTCTCCCAAACTTAGCGGCACCACAATTGAAATATATAGTATATATAAATACATATATATATATTATATATAAGTATATATATTTATTTATCAATATGCATATACAATAGTATACACAAGAGCACCACCACTGTACAAAGATTCAAAATGAATGTATAAAATTAATAATAAAAACTTTCTCGACTCGTATGTCGCCAACTTAGTGTAAAAGTATCCCGATATTATCCAATTCTCCATGTTTATTATTGTATTATTCAATATATGGTAAATGCGAATGTATTGTACATACTCGTACTGTATATAAGTATTATAAACAAACATCTCTCAATAGAAACGACAGTCGAATACAAATGCAATTTTCGTCATTTGACAAATTGCTTATACGCAGTGGTGGCAGTGTTTTACTTATATACAAGCCGCATTCAAACAAAAAGAAAAATATATATATAATAAAAATAAAACCAAAAACAAACAACAACAAGATATACCAACAAAGCAATTCCAACATTGATAAGATCCAACGCTTGGTCTGGGCCAATATCATTCGTATCATATAATAATATGATCTGATCATTTTGCGTATTCCGCACGGCCACAATGCCTAAAGAGACCCAAGCGAAACAAACCCAATCAAAATGAATCAAAACCAAATCCAAATCCAAAATCAAAATCAAAACCAAACTAAACAAAACGAAAAACTAAATAAACAATTTATGTATTGTATGTACCTACCAACCAGCCAAAGATATCCACGAACCAATCGAGTCCGGCAGCAAAGTTTGAGCAAAAATGTGTCAATATAAAGACAAAAGCCAAAAATTGAAATTAAATCACAAATTAAAAAATCAATTTAATGAAAAAACAAAGAATAGCAAGAACCTAGTATAAATGTCGCACGGCTACACAATAGACCAAAAGGCAATGCAAGCGCCACAGTTAACAAATAAAGACACACACACACACATACACAAATAAAAAATATACAATATAATGCCATTAACAGTGTGTGCCAAAAGTGTTTGTACATATACATACATATCGTATGAGAGCACCTAGTACGAAAATACCTATATATGGTAATGAATGCTGCAATCGAACAGTATTTGTATTTGAATTTGAATTTAATAACCGTAATTATTATCTGTATTCTGTAACTGTAATCCATTTCCATATCCATATCTATATCTATATCCACATCCATATCTTAATCCATATCAGTATCTCAATCATTTGTTCGATGTCCTTTGTCATTTGACGTTTGGCGTTTGCATGCAGCGTTCGTCCATTGTGGAGCTTCGTGCGGCAGTTGCAGGTGCAAAAAACAAGAAAACAAAACAAAAAACGATAAACGAAAAAAAAATACAATTTCTTTCCATTTTTTTTATTTATACCCTGTTTTTTTTTTTTGGACGTTATGCGAAATGTATGTTAATGTTAACATTTAGTTAGAAATGCCAGTACAGGCGCTCAAAGGCAACGATCCAAATCATCTATCCAAAGCTCTAAATACTTACTATATTCATCGCAGTCTCTGCATCTTTTCTATATATATATATATATATATACACAGATATATTTATAATCCTTTTAACCGATCCATATCTAAGTAATTATTTGATATTCTGATATTCTCATTTGCCCTGTTCCGAGTTTCGTAATCTCCCGCAAGTTGTGTGTTTTACCCAAACACAAAGCAAGTCGAATGCATCCATAATTATAATATTATATAATATATCTTATACAATCTTTTGACCATAAATTTGCTCTATATACATACATACATTCACAATGTATTGTACTACTAAATAATATATTTATCAATTATTATTGTGCTAACCGCATACACCAGCTCGTATATGTATGTTATCTGTGAACTGTCCCTAGCAAGTGTGTCCCATGTGTGTCCGTTTCGTGCAAGTTTCTGTTAAATAATTACTACAAATACAATACCATACAATAGAATATCCTTTTGGCATAGCTTAAATAAACGAAATATTTATCTAATTAAATATGTGTGTGTTTTGCAAGTACGATTAACCACTTATTACTTATTTAACTAACAGTATTTATCTAAAATATTTACATACATATACAATACATATTCATATACGTACACATATGTCTACGTCTATAACTTACTTAATACTAGGCTAACATTTAAGCATTCTATTCGTACAATATACAAGTACCAAATAAGTCTATGAATTAAAAGCCACAGATTGAGTCCTCACTCTTCAGTTTTGTGCGAGAGTACAGCAAATCGATAAGCAGCAGTTAGAAGTTATGTCTCTCTTGAGTTTGAAATGAAAAATACCAAAAATAAAGAAAAATATTTAAAATTATTAAACAACAAGAACAACCAGCACGACAGGACAAAAACATTTACCCAACAAACCCAACAAAACAGAACCCAAAAAAGAAATTTATTCAAATTCAGAATGGAAGTTCGAAAACAAATTACCAACACGCAACACATTTCGTATCTTTTTGAATAAAATTACAAAAGAAAAACAATTAAAATTGAATAAGAAAATAATAAAAAAAATATATATATATATATAAGTATATTGTTAAACTTGGCACTATTCGAACTATATCGAAACTAGGTATCGCTTATCAACTTCGTTGCTTCACTTGTTGGAGCTGGTGGTATTCAAGCCTTCAAGACTATGCGAACGTTAAGAGCACTGAGACCACTACGTGCCATGTCCCGTATGCAGGGCATGCGGGTACGTACCTTCATACATAAAAACCAAATCACAATAAACAACAGAAAACAATTTTAAAAAAACAGAAATCAAAAACAAAATAAACTAAATACCAGAATACAACAATCAAATATCAAATACAAACAGCAATATTTCAAATCAACATTTCCACATCAATATCAATATCAAAAAATCAGTATCAGTATTCGCATTCAATCAACTTCAATCAAGTACAATCAAGCAGCGCAATTCATTCAAAAACAAAAAACAAAAAAAAAAAAGCTGCAGTTGCAGTTACAATATAAACTCACTCTTATACGCGCCCTGAATAACTCTTATACATAATTCATACCACAACTTTAACAAGCGCTATGCCACCACAACACACAAATTATACTCGTATAATCAAACCAAACTCAAACTGTTATAATTAGCTAAATATGTATTAATTATAAAATGTATTTAGTCAAATTTATTAGCAAAAACATTTAAGCAACTTTAAAATCAAAAACAAAAAAATCCAAACAAATTTTAAATTACATACCATATTTACTAAAGTGCAGCAGATGGTTTTGTTTTAATTAGATACGTTATTTAATTATATTATATTTAGAATGCATCCATAATTTATTGACTGATTAGATAGTGTTATATTTATAATTAAATTTATAATCGTATTTTGTAAATCTTATTACTTACGATATTATACACCCAAATTCTAAAATTGCTCAGTGCGTTTTCATTTATCTCGTTTAAGTATTAGATTATACAATATACATACTATACATACTTGTTTATACTAGAATGTACAATAGATTTGCCTACGTAATACTATTAAACACATACACACCTATAAATTCTAGCTCAGCTTCTCTCTCCCTCTCTTGCTGCTATGCTATCTCGCTCCTTATCAGATTAATTGGCTTTAATTCTTATCATTTCGGTTTTAGTTTTAGTTATATTGTATTTACGATAATTTTACCCTAAACTTTATTATAGTCGTAATACGTGTACCCATGTACATACACATCAAATGCATGTACTCTTTGCCTGTCACAATTTTTGTTTTATTGTATTATATATTGGAAACTATATTCTCATAAATATCGAATATGAATATTTAAAGCGTATAAAATGAACAACAATCAAAAAAACAAAAAAAAAATACGTGAAAATAAAATTGGTGTACCTGAATAAATACTTATAATATTCATATATGAAATTAGTTCAATAGAAATATTTTGTGCTATTATTTTTTTATTTAAACATTTTGTTATACCAGTTAAATTATAAAATATTATACGATTATATGCACCAAAATGTGTTGTGCGTATATTATAATTAACACTTTATTTCAGTGTTGTATAGTGCAAAATGTTATGCAATCTGCTGCTGCTGTAATTATACAATAATATGTGTATAACAAATATACAAATATATGTATGTATGCTTGACGCCTGATGCATGTTTCACTTGTTACATAACTAATACAAATACAAATAATAATTAAAGGATATGCAACACTTTTAGACACAGCCATTAGAAAAAGATCATGTACCGAGCACAGTCACAATATCATATCCAGAGCATTCACAATATGCTGCGCAATACATATAAAAATAACTATATACTATATACTCGTACACGAAATTTGTATTATACAATACATACATGCTTAACTTAACATTTGCTACACATACTATATACATACATATGTGCATACATACAAACGTACATATAGCTAATACTTAATTATATTATCAAATTGACTAAATAACTCTCTTCATTTACTGTATTATATTCTATATACTTTCTCTCAACACAAAACAAAAACAAAATAAATATAAAAAACTAAACAATAATAATGCCATAAATCATAACCACCAATGTTCCTGCATCCATCAACTTCCATATCAACCTGTAATCTGTAATCTGAAACCTGAAACCTGAAATCTGAAACCTGAAAACCGATATACTGAAATCTGAAACCTGACACCCTGATAATATCCTCCCCACCATCGACAATCGACGCCATCCACGTTAACATCGTTGCCAACGACGACGACCCGTCAAATGTGAAATTCGATTGTTATCGAAACAAAATTATCGATATACCAGGTCGTCGTTAATGCGCTGGTACAAGCTATACCGTCCATCTTCAATGTGCTATTGGTGTGTCTAATATTTTGGCTAATTTTTGCCATAATGGGTGTACAGCTTTTTGCTGGAAAATATTTTAAGGTACGTGCAAACGTTTTTCAAGAAATTTCAATCTGAGTCTAAATCTAAATCTAAAATTAATACTAAATTAAATCGAAAGAAAAACCAAATACAAAAAAACAATCCAAAAAACAGAACGTCAATTATGTTAAAAAATAGTACAAACCTCTGTGTATGGTATTTGAGTTTGAGCTATTTTTTGACAACAAATCAAAGCAGCACTTAATTAGCAAGCGAATCCATTATGTTAATACCTGGATAAATTAGGAAAGATCCTTAACTTGAATGAAATGCGTATCTTTGCATCTATTTTTCGTAAATAGTTGATAAACAAATTGAGAAACCAAAAATAAAACAATTTAATTCATAGCTTAAATCCAAATTAAATTTATCTCAAAAAAGAAGCAATTTAAATCAGTTACATAATCGTATGCTTCTATATGGTATAACATACAGTTTAATATACGGGTATAACGGTAATAAATACGTACATACTCGTGCCCCAACTCGAGTATGCCTGCCCATGTATTCAGGAATACTGCCCAACTGTAAAGCATTATTTGAAATTAGTGTGTATAACAGTTAGGCAAGAGCATGAAAAGTAGCATATACATACATTGTATTATTGTATGTATATAACTAATACAACTTATTATCGTATACTACTTTGTACCCTATATATGTTACAAATAAAAATGCGACAAATCTGTTGCACAAAGATTTATATCCATCAACTAGTACACTCCCTAGTATGTCCTAGCATACATATAGTCATTGCCTTTTGCACTAAAATTTATTAAAAAAAAAAAAATGAGCAAAAACAAAAAAAAAACAAACAGATATAATTTAAAATATATAATTAATTAAAATTTCATCAAGTACAATATATAAGTATATACAATGCTAATTAGCTGCTGAATAAATACACACATATTACAATTATACAATATACTCGAGCTACTTATACCGCATACACATCTGATGCTCTCCTCTAATGATTACTTGTATTAATTACAATAATTAATTATTTCATTTATATTTAGTCGTAGCTTTAGCCATATTATACCTAATAACAATATTCTGCCTCTACACAGCTGCAACAGGGCTTCTCATAGTTAAGATAAAATTATTACAAAGTTTTGAAATATTTTGGTTGAAGAAATATTACACAGATACATACATATTGTACATACATATGTATTTACATATAGCGCCTGTTCCGGCTGTGTTGAAGCAGTTTTGTTTTTTTTTTTTAAATTGTATGAATTTTCGTCTAATTGAATTACAATAAATTTCTCTTAAATTAAACTAAAAACAAAAACGAAAAAATAAAAAATTAAAAAAACGAAAAATTTAATAATCAACAACGTGACATTACGACGGATTGATGAACGAACACACACACACACACAGTGCCAAGACACAAATGGAACGAAGCTCAGCCATGAGATCATACCAAATCGCAATGCGTGCGAGAGCGAGAACTACACGTGGGTGAATTCAGCAATGAATTTCGATCATGTAGGTAACGCGTATCTGTGCCTTTTCCAAGTGGCCACCTTTAAAGGCTGGATACAAATAATGAACGATGCTATCGATTCACGAGAGGTAATGTTCTTCAGTTTGTCAACTCAATTCATAAAGTTCGCTCCTGCATTCAATATTAACTCATACCACTCACACATGCAGTCATACAGTACATACATACATTTAATTATAAATCGTATATTATAATATTATTATCACACTTGATAACCCGTAACATACATATGATACATACATACATACATATATACGTACAATTTATTTGGTTATGCGCTTTAACAACGAAACGCAAATTATTTATTAACTAAATACTAGATAGATAAGTCTATATACTTTAATGTAATTTTCCATTAATCTCTTTTCGATTTTTTTCTCTTTTTTATATGAACAACTACAACTACAACAACAACAACAACAACAACACTATACTACAACAACAATCATAACAACCACAAACTATGGCCACAACAAATACAACAACAACAACAACACTGCCGAATAACACTAAAAATGATCCATTCACAAAAACCAAAAAACAAAACAAAACAAAATAAAACAAAAAAATATTTATACAAAAAATACGCAAAACGATGCAAATTGCAACACAAAATTCAATAATGCGAATATCAAACAAAATTATGTTATCGATAATCACCATCGATAAATGCGAAAAAATTAATTAACAAAAAAAAAAAAAAAAACAGGTGGACAAGCAGCCGATTCGTGAAACGAACATCTACATGTATTTATATTTCGTGTTCTTCATCATATTTGGATCATTTTTCACACTCAATCTGTTCATTGGTGTAATCATTGATAATTTTAATGAGCAAAAGAAAAAAGCAGGTGGATCATTAGAAATGTTCATGACAGAAGATCAGAAAAAGTACTATAATGCTATGAAAAAGATGGGCTCTAAAAAACCATTAAAAGCCATTCCAAGACCAAGGGTAAGACAACAACAAAGATACAAAACAATCAAAAATCAAAAGCAAAAGCAAAACGATAAAAAACAAAAAAAAACAAAAAAAAAAAAAATTACTAACAAAACTAAGTAACAACTAACTAACAAAACTAAGTAACAACTAACTAAACAAGAAATAAACAATATCAAATAACATAACTAAATCCATAACAATTATAGAGATTTTTTTTTATTAAATACGTCAAGAAAATGGCGTACAAAATAATTAAAATTAATTTAATAATCATTAAGAGCGATACTTCTTCTATACTTTCCACGTCTAGCAAATTCTTCAAAACCGAGAATGAAATCTTCTCTGTTTGTTAAGCAATTAATAACTGTAGCTCTATTGTAACTTATAATAAAACCGATAAAACAATAACAATAATAAAATTAATAAATTAATAAATATAGTATTGATATTCTTGAAGAAATTCTTCGTAATCGCCGTAATCTGTGCCAATCGTATTTATAATTGTATATATATAACTAATTGTATATATAATGGAGACTTTTTTCTATAACCTAACCTACAAATAAGCTGTTATACTTGACTGTTATACGAACGTATCTCCATAAACTAGTTACAATAAAGTAAACAGACTTTCCATTTATTTACTTTACATATATACTATAACAAAAGTTTTTGGCAAGTGCTATACACATTGCTATACAAACTGTTATAAACTGTGCTACTGACCGATACACCGATACAACTGAACTACCCTTGCAATAAAAACATATTCTAAATAATAAAGAAAATTGAGAAGGCCCTGTTCTCTAGCAATATTTTGATCAAGTTGAATAATGGATCTTAAAACAAGCGCAAAGTTGAGTCGCTGGAATAGCTGCCGTAGCGTGCGTGATGCACATTTGTATATACACAAATGACATACATACATACATACATATGGTACATATGGTACATGTACGTTCATGTACACATAATGTATTGTACAATACAATATGCAATTCTGTGCAGTGTTTTAAATGAGAGAGAGCACCCTACCGTTGCCATTGAGCGAACTCCTAAAAGCATACTATGTTTTTGACATATTACTGTTTTTCTTAAATATTAATAACAATACATACTTAATTTCAATATAAATATTTAAGTATTGTGTCCGTTTGGTTGTCTGTACTTAAACATTTTTATGTCTGCCATTTATAAGCTGGACGAACATTAAATTTATAACAAAATTCAAAAAGCAAAAAAAAAAAAACAAAAATGCAACAAATAAAAAAAACCAAAAAAAATTTTTTCCTCTTATTTTTCCAAATAATAGAATTCAATTTATGTATATATTTACTTGTACTCATAAATACTTAATCTCTCTTTCTATATATGATATACATACACTCTCTCTTTTTAAATGGCAAGCTCCATGCATGTTTCTTCTTTTAAATTAATGTACATACATACATAATTATGCTACAAAACAATATTTATATTAGTAATTCAATCAATCAATCAATCAAACAATTATTGTAACCAACTTGGCACGTGGCTCAATCATGTTTTGGGCATGTTTAGCGTTTAGTCACTTCTCTCTAATTAGACACTGGTACTTTGCTGCCTTGGCATGAAACGCGAATGAAATGAATAACAATAATAATAATAATAATAATAATAATAATAAAATAAATTATGGACATGTGTACAATAGCCGAATTTCAATTCCCTTCTTTTTTTTATTGATAAATTGACTGACCTTGGACAAGATATCGGCGTTTGACTGTAGCAGCACGTTTGATAAATAACTATAAAATATATACAATACAAAACCATACATACATACATACATACAAAGATATACTATGTATAAGCATATACCTACCAAAAATAACTACCCAACAACTATGCTCAGCTATTCAATTAATTAATCAATCAATCAATCAATCAAATCCAATAGTCGTGAATGCTGTCTGTCCTTTAATACTTAGTAGTATGTATGAAAAGTCTGTGCTCATGCATCAGCTCAATATTCAATATTCAATATTCAATATTCAATACTCAATACTCAATACTCAATTATCTACAATAATAACACGCACTGACTCACTGTAACACCGTTTGCCCTAGGTACATGTATATTTAACTTTTAACTCTGAACTTGTGTTCCATTATACGCAGACTCTACTGTACATACAGGTGCGCGTGGATCATGGAAAAAAGATTGCTATTGGCACAGATCTACAATGCAATAAGTAAAAGCAAATATATATATATAATAAATAAATGAGAAATAAACAAATATACAAAAACAAATACAAAATGAAATAATAATATTTGAAATTACAACTATTACTAACTATTACTATTTAATTAAACAAAAACAAAAACTAACCAAAAACTAACAAACTAACAAACTGAGTTTCCAGTTATAGAGTTATACTACAATACATAAGACCTTATGTCTATGTACACATACATACATGGTATTGGTATTGGTTATATATGTGCATGTATATATGAAATACTATATACATATGCATATGCATATACACATAGTCGTATATGTACATAACCAAATGCAAATACAATTACATACATAGATAAGTAAATGCCGATCGTCGTTTATCAAAATGTACTTATACGAAACTCTTCTATTCTATTTTTCTATTTTTCTATTTATCTCTCTTCTCTTCTTTGTGTTTGTTCAAATATTCAATATCATTTTTATAATTTATATTTCACATCAAATGATTTTTGCATTTATTTTATTTGTTTTCACTTTGTTTTGTTATAAAATAATACGTTTTTGTTCTTTAATATTACCATTTTTGTTACGATTCTGTTATTGTTATTATTTATTTGTTATTGTTATGATTTGTTCTCCTTCTACATTTACAGTGGCGTCCACAAGCAATAGTCTTTGAAATAGTAACCGATAAGAAATTCGATATAATCATTATGTTATTCATTGGTCTAAACATGTTTACAATGACACTCGATCGTTACGATGCGTCGGACACGTACAACGCGGTCCTTGATTATCTCAATGCGATATTCGTAGTTATTTTCAGTTCCGAATGTCTATTAAAAATATTCGCTTTACGATATCACTATTTTATTGAGCCATGGAATTTATTTGATGTAGTAGTTGTCATTTTATCCATCTTAGGTAAGTAAAAATGCCAAAATTATTACGAAAAATAAAATCTTCTCTAACAAAAAAACAAAAACAAAGAAAAAAGAACCCTCAAAGTAACAACGCTTTACCAAATAGCCAAAAACAAAAAAAAAAGACATTTAAAAAAAAAACAACAACAAAAAAATTTAACTTTACCATCCAAGTTCCAATCAAATCAAATCAAATTAAATGAAATGAAATTTGTTTGATTAAATCCCCTCCGCATAACCGTACGCTCTTTGCTGTATGTGTGTATGTCTCTTTGTCTCTCACGCAATCTATGTATATCTCTTTCTCTCTCTCTATATATATCTATCTACCTATGTGTTTCTCTCTCTCTCTCTCTATCTCTCTCCTCCTCAACCCCGTATTATTTACTGTCTAAATGCTCTTTATAAAGACACAGTACGCTCATTTTCCTATGTACTAAATTTTATACAATAATATTTGTTACTAACTTGTTGTTGTACTTACATATACGTAAATATACTATTCAATTGTCGAAATTGTTAATTTTTAATTCGTAATTCGTAATTCGTAATTCGTAATTTGTAATTCGTTATTTGTAATTCGTAATGTGTAATTCGTAATTCTTCATTTATTGTTGTTGTTCTCTTTTTGACAAAAAAATTTAACAAAAAACAAAAAAAAAATAAAATTACAAAAATTAAAAATTAAAAATATATTTATAAAAAAGCAATAAGCAAAAAAAAATGCAATCAATTTGTGGTATAAAATTTGTGTGTTTAATGATGGTTCATATAATTATTGTGGCACTTTGACAATTAAAAAAAATAAAATACATATACAAATGTATAAATACTTACTCATATACATACATTCTTATACATACAATACATAAGTAGATGAAGTGCATATGTATGTGTTGTATATTTAAGTTTAAATTGTCGAAATATGTCAAATATATTATTATATGAACTGATCAGTTGTCGTTGTGCTTAACGTATTCCAAATGATTTGTTAGCTTTGGGAGTTGATTTGGTAATAGTGTGTGTGCGTGTGTGTGTATAACAGTTGTAAAATTTGTTATATTGTACAATACAAAACTTGTTATACGCGCATCTACAATACTAGTATTAAATCTTCTCTCGATTTTTATAATTATTTTTGTTGCGTTGCTTCCTTAAATGTTGTTAAATTTCATAGTACATTTGCTGTTTATTTTTATTTGTATAGTTTATTGAAAAATTGTTAACAAGTATTAATAATTAAATACATACATTTATATTGGTGTCGATTTGTAATTTTAATTGTTGTTCTTGTCTGTATAATTATTGATAAATTATTTAAATATTTCGATAAATGAACTCACATTTTTATCTCATCCACAATATTTAATTTTGTTTATTAAACGAAACTTGTTATTTATTTTGCTGCCAATTTTTTATAAAAAAAAAAACAAAAACAAAATAATAATAATAATAATAATTGTATTTAACATATATTTTATTATTATTTATAAGAGCCAATTGCTACAGCTTAACAATTGCGCGTACGTAAGCACACAAAAACCAATTTTAAAAACAAAAAATAACATAAAAATTTACAAAAAAACAAAAACAAAATCAAAAACAAAAACAAAAAGTATGTAACAAAGGCAAATTAATTTTTTTTAAATGAAAAAACATTCTTTTTTTTGTTTTTCTTAAATCTGTGCTCTATTTTAAAAGCGCCGCCCTTTTTACTTCGCTAAATAGCATTTCTATTGTATTTGTTGTTTGTATACTAAATATATTTTCTTCAATCAATTTTGGTTAATTTTGGATTAAAAAAAAAACAAAATAAATAAAAAATAAAAACAGAAAAAATGGCTATGTGTGTGAAGCAATCAGGCAGAAGAAGAAGAAGTAGAAGAAGAGAACTGTACAAAAGATGGCTTAAAATATGCTTTACTACATTAATTTATGCAACAGAGAGCTTCCATTTTATATACTAAATACTCGCATTTCAAATGTCCTGTACATAAAACGGATGCTGTTATCATTTCTGCTGCTGCCTCAAATCGAAATCAAACTTGAATTGAATTGAATGTGACCTCAAGCCCCCTCTTCCCCTACCTGACTCTGAAACTAATGTTATTCAAATCCTAAAAAAAACCAGAATCATCACTAAGAACTCAGTTGCTTCCAGATATTTGCCCAGTTATTTGTACAATTTATTTGTACTTCTTGTATTGTATTGTAAAGTTTTCATTTTATCCCAATTTAAAAAAAAAAAACTCAATTATATATACTTTTTTCTTTCAATTTTTCAAATGCTTTAACTTCAAGTTAACAGTTAAGAACCTGATATAAAACAAAAAACAAAAATCAAGCAAAGCTGGTTTTTAACTATTGCTTTGCTTCTTTATGTGCCACACGCGCCACAAAAATGTTATCAAGCGCACATTATAAAAATTATAATACTTCAAAAATTTTGTACATTTTTGAGAGCCAAACAAAACAAAACAAAAAGCAAAAAGAACAATAATAATAATATAATAATAATAATAGCTTCGACTTAAATCGCCTTAAAGTATGCTTCATTCTTTGGCTTCCATGTAATTCAAGTTGCAATAACTCAAAACGCTGCGAGTGATATCCATATAGACGAATATATTAATACACGCTTTAACAAAATATAAAAAAATAAAACAAAAACAAAACAATTTACAGAAAAAACTTAAAAAAACTACGCTTTTGTAAATGCAAAAAGAGCAAAAATTTATATATATATATATATAAACAATTTACATATTTATATATTTATATATATCTAAAGAAAAAATGCAAATAAAATGCTATAAGCAAAATGCTATAACAGCAATTTACATAAATAAATAATAAAAAAAAAATTAAATATATACACACACACAAACACACACACACATAAATGAAAATGGCTTTGCACAGAACGCAAAAAAAAGAGCGAAAATGAATAAATACACGATATAAAAAAAGATTCAATCAGAGTTAGGTGTCAATGGGCATTCCACAACTCTCTGTGCGATTGTCGGTTGCATAACTCTGTCAGCTTTTGCCCGGTATATAAGAAATGACAATTGTCAATCTCTAAGACTCCACACACTCCCAGCCACACCTATTCCCAAACCCAAACCCAAACCCAAATCCAAACCCAAAATCCGGAATCACAACCACAACCACATCCACATCCAAGTCCAAATCCATTCGGTCAGTCGAATGCAATGGCCGTGCGGCATGTATAAAACACATTGCAGGCACGACTGTTGCATCGGCCCAATTGGCCGATCTGATTTATAGTGTGTAGCACAAGTGGAAGATACACATACATGCATACATACATACATACACATGTATGTACTAGGTACATACATATATTGTATTGTATGGCATGTAGAAGACCCATTTATGATTTACTACCGCCAATTGGAATATGAATCCAATGAACCCCCACCCCCCCCGCTTGTACATGTACTTACCATATGTATATACATCCATTGATGTATATACTCGTATGTGCATACGTACAAATACCGTGGCACTAGCCTGAATCTTCTTAATGGTTTTGGTCCAATCTGCAATGGAGATTATGTACTTTACTATGAACGTAGTAAAACGCATACATACGCATACATAACATAAGTATATGTTAACGTGTTCCCAATAAATGTCTAAAATCCACGTAAATACATACATAGGTATCACAGGCAATATTTAATATTTAATTATAGTGCTTATTGTTTAACTAACAATATGTTACATACAATACTATAATGTTTGATTTTATGTTTTTTTTTTTATCCGGTTTCCCAACATAACTATTATATAATACCTAGTTCATACGTATGTGCATATTGTACATACATTAATATACTTAATATTACTGCGCTTGCATTGTTCCTCTTTGTTCCTCTTTATTCCTTTATTTATTCCTTCTCGATTTCCATTAAGTTTTTCAACTTTTCCAACTTCAACTTAGTTTAATACTTATTTCTAGCTGCTAATTTGCCATTCGCATCGATATATGTAGCTCGATATGCCAGGACTCTCTACTCAATTGTTTTTTTTTTTTTTTTTTTTTTTGTTTGTATTGTTTAGCCAGTTCCTCGTGTAGTGTCTTCGTATAGTGCCCCCCGCCGTCCCTCAATCCAATTCGAATCGCTGCCCTTGCCTCATGCAATTAGCTCACATTAGAGCGCATTTCGTAACATTTTGAAAAATTTAAAATGCCAATGAACATTTTGTTCGAACATTTTCTCTTTCATTCGATCACTCTTTCTATAAATATATTTCTCTCTCTTTCTCTCACTCTCTCGCTGTGTGAGTGTTGAGGGCAGCAAGCGAACCTAGCTGATGTTTGGCACTATTAAAATATGCTGCGGATTATCGCTATAAATAAAAGACGCCTACGTAAAGCTCACGCATACCAACACACAACTCAAAACAGTTTTACAAAAAAAAAAAAACAAAAAAAAAGCAAAAACAAAAACAAAAATCAAAAAATATATTTTTACATATGCATTTACATTTAGTTCCATTAAAAGTGTTTAGAGAATATAAAGTGTGTTTGTTAGAATAATTAACACGAGGTGATTTCTGATGCCAACGTCTTCGGCATCGGCGTCGTCTTCGCCTTCGTCTTCGGCTTGGGCTTCGGCTTCGGCTTGGGCTTCGCCTCTCTAACTTCGCAATCGCTGCTGCTGCTTACAACGCCTGCGCTGCTAGCAAAATGGATATCGACTACAGGGTGTTGCCGCTTAACGTTATCGTTGTCGCTATCGTTATCGTTGTCGTTATCGTTATCGCTATCGTTATTGTTAATCTTAAAGTTAAACCTAACCTTAATTAACCATCTTTTTATTAAGTATTTTCTCCCATTTACACAATAAACACATTCGCATTCATTTACTCGTAACGCTGTACCTATAAGAAATACAAAATACAAGTATATATGGTAACATATTTGTTTAAATATTGTATTATATTATACTCGCATATCGCATATCGCATATTGTTATTAATTTTCATTTGAAAGAAAAAAAGAATAAAATTAAAAATTCTTTTCATTTGCTGTGCATAACATTTCCTTCACCTTATGCTCATTTTTATCACTATTTATATTCTTGCAATTATGATTTGATTATCTGAAGGTGATTATTGGGCAAATACACTGTACAACATCGGGGCACGATTGTGACTGTACAGTGTACACATATGGTACATGCTCAGTACTGATCAGTAATTCTTAAATATCGGCATTCTTCTCTGTTTAGATCTGTCTCTAAGCTCAATGAATTATTTGAGTTACATATTTTCAAAAAAGAATGAAATAATTTATAAGTACAGTTTCGCAACCGCGATCGTGTTATATAGTGTATATAATGACATACTACTACTATTGTTGTTGTGTGCTCAATATATTGCTTGGCAATCAATTTGAATATTCTGCAATCGAAATAAATTACTTCAGCTGATGGCCATAAGTGAAAAATCAGTTAAATACTTGTTCCCCCCCCCCCCCCCCCTTAAGTGAATCAGTCAGAATAAAATGTTAGATTGCATGACCATTCAGTTTGGGGCAATTAGTATTCGATTGCAGTTACTTAACATAATTGATCCTTATTGTTTTTGTATCAACTGTACCAAAATGTTAAACACACACACAATCTGCAGCACTGTACATATTGTATATGTATGTATATACTCTAATATATATTGTATATGTGAATAATTGT
This sequence comes from Mulgravea parasiatica, assembly GCA_037075045.1. Lineage (NCBI taxonomy): Eukaryota > Metazoa > Arthropoda > Insecta > Diptera > Drosophilidae > Mulgravea > Mulgravea parasiatica. The sequence goes on along the minus strand of JBAMCR010000145.1, from coordinate 17,695 downwards.
ATTGTAACTAACAAAGGTATTTTGTTTTTATTTATCGTATGATATTATATATATTTTCATTGATTTCGTTTCATTTTAACAATAGAAGTACATATTTGTTTAAATGTAATTGCGTAAGAATGTTACAATAAGTATAAACAAAAGAATTCTGTCCCCTGTATTTAATGCTTTCAATATTTCAGCTATCTATGTAAATTGTTTAAAATATGTATATGATATACTGCGGCATTTAGTGTCTTGTTTGTGCAAACGTATTCTAATTGCGTTGCGCTGAGCCTCGTACCCGTGTACCCAAATCCACTTCCGCATCCCGATCCAATTCCTTATTACGATAGAAAAAAAAAAAAACAAAACAAAAAAACAAAAAAAGAAAATAAAAGATGAAGAAGAAGAAAAAATTAATATACAAGAGAAATACGAATCCAATCTAGTTAAAATCGTATTTACATATTTATGCCAAATATTATATACTCAACACAATTTCTCATAATCAATCTCCTCTTCACGCACGTCGGACATCGATGCGCACCGGGAATCTTTATCGCTATCGTCATCGTCATCGTTATCGTTATCGCAACAGGTCTCGTACTTAGCGATATTATTGAGAAATACTTCGTCTCGCCGACGCTGCTTCGTGTGGTGCGCGTGGCGAAAGTGGGTCGCGTCCTGCGTCTGGTGAAGGGTGCCAAGGGCATACGAACGCTACTATTCGCATTGGCGATGTCGCTGCCGGCGCTCTTCAACATTTGCCTGCTCCTCTTCCTGGTGATGTTCATCTTTGCGATCTTCGGCATGTCCTTCTTCATGCATGTGAAGGAGAAGAGCGGCATCAACGATGTCTACAATTTCAAGACCTTTGGCCAGAGCATGATATTGCTGTTTCAGGTAAGCGTAAAAGCCACAATTCCATTAACGGTTTATGTTGTCTATTGTTGTTGTCGTTGGGTGATGTTGCCACGTCAACCCCCTCCCCTTCACCCTTCCCCTATCCACAAACACACAACCACAAAAAAACGCCGACACACCCACCAACCAAGCACACACACACATACACACACAAAAACACATACCACATCCAACCCACCAAACTGCAAAAGTATGCTACACACATACATACATATATACCTATATATATGCATATACATACAATGTATACAGGTATGTGTTGTATGTATGTAAATATGTATATGTTGCGGTTTGGCCGGTATACGACGCGTCGTCTTAAAGCTTTTGGCAATTGCTTCTTTACATACACACACAAATACTAGCATAAGACGAGTATGTGTATTAAATGAATTGCTATCGATTAACCAATGCGATAAGCGATAACACAATTCATAACTCTATTGCCAATCGCCAGGTGGCGCACCTCCATTTATGATTTTTGTTTTAGTGGCAACATCACAATGTTGATTCAAGCTGCGGTAGTTGTTGGTAAAAGCTAAATTAGTGCGATTTTTTGATTCACCTTTTTTTGTTATCGTTTCATTAAATGAAAAAAAAAGTATAAATGAAAAAAATTTAAATTCACATATATGTATGTACGCGTCGATCTCAAGAATTAACTAATAAATTATTTTTCCTCTATAAATTGTTGAGGAATTTTCTCAATTGGACTTTCAATCGCTTTGCGTTAATTTATAAAATTAGAAAAAAATTATAAAATTAACAAAAATTTCGAACTTTTTGTTTTTATTATTATTTCCGCGTATGCTGTTCTGTCTGATGTTTTTTTCTGAAATTTGTCTATTTAAATTGTAATGTGCAAAAATGTTTTTTTTCTTTGTATTATTTAGCATTTGGTTTTATGTGCTTGTTTGTATAAATTAAATAAATTTTTGAAAAAAGGTGTGCATATATTAAACAAACATACAAAAATATATGGTAAAACGTACACGCATACATACATACCAACATACATACATATTATACATACTTAAGCATTATTTTAGTTAATTGTACAAAAAAACAAATCTAATTCAGCTCTTTCAACAAAAACCAAATGAAATGTTGGAATTTCCTCATGACACACTGCAAAATAAATACTTTCGCGCGTTCTTTAACGCCAATGACAACACTACGCTACGCTACTCTCTCTCTTTCTCTCTCTCTTTCTCACACACACTTTACCTCTCTCTCTCTCTCTCTCTCTGTTTGAAACTAGAAGAGCTTCCTCCCTCTTACACTCTACGTGTTTCCAACTCTTTACTCTCTCTCTCTCTCTCTTTCACTTAAATGCCCAACTAAATAAAAAAAAAGCGAACCAAGCTTTATGCATACCAAAAAAAAAAAAAAATACAATAAAAGGCTTGCATTTACCGTTATTTGGTGATTGGCCATAAAAACCGTAAAGCGACATACAAAATGGCCGACATCGAAACGATCTCTTACAATGTTTATACATGCCTATGCTATATACATTCATACATACTCGTACATACGCTGTATGTATATTTCGATGATCTTTTTCTTGGCTTTTGGCCAAAAGTTAGCAAACGCATTCGCAATTTTTAATGAAATCTTTTTCCAATTGTATGCAACTATTTACTACCAATAAACAGTACAAACAACCAATAACCACCAACCACCACAACAACCACAACCACCACTGCCACATACATATACACCGTATAGTATACACTTTGTGTACAATAACTTACAACTACAACTACAACTACAACTGCTACTACTATTGTACTACCAAAAAACAAAAAACAAAAAAAAAATACTACTATATGCCATACCTAATTACCATACATACATACATACATACATACATACATACATACATACATACATACATACTTACTTAGTTTGCTTAACCAAGTGATCCATTAACCTAACGTTTGACTAATGACTCTTCTTGTTATTGTATCTTCTGTCTTAAACTTCTCTTTCACTGCCCACACAAACACATACACACACAACAAACACACACACACACACACACACACACACACACACACACACAATATATATACACACATACAACATATATACACACACACACACATATACATGATACAAAACTACAATCTTGACATAACATGATCGACCCAACAAAACAAAAAATACGAACAAACAAACACAATAATTAAATATAACAACAACAACAACAAAAACAAAACAAACAAACACAACAACAACAACAAAAATACAAAACTACAAAAAAATAAAATAAAATATGAAAAAACCAAAAAAAACAAAAACAAAAACACCAACCAACCGCACAACTGCCCATCCAACTTTGCGTTTCGTGCCGCTTTTGAATGCAATTCAATTCACAATGAAATCAAATCGTTTATCGATGGCACGATCGTATTAATCGATCAATCGATCAATCGATCTAACGCTCGTTCGATTTCCATTGCATTTTGCGCATACGCTAACTATGGCAGATGTCTACCTCAGCCGGTTGGGATGGTGTACTCGACGCCATTATCAATGAGGAAGCATGCGATCCACCCGACAACGACAAGGGCTATCCGGGCAATTGTGGTTCAGCGACCGTTGGAATAACGTTTCTCCTTTCATACCTAGTTATAAGCTTTTTGATAGTTATTAATATGTACATTGCTGTCATTCTTGAGAACTATAGTCAGGCCACCGAAGATGTGCAGGAGGGTCTAACCGACGACGATTACGATATGTACTATGAGATCTGGCAGCAGTTTGATCCGGAGGGTACACAATATATACGCTACGATCAATTGTCCGAATTTTTGGACGTGCTCGAGCCCCCGCTGCAGATCCATAAGCCCAATAAGTACAAAATCATATCGATGGACATACCCATCTGTCGCGGTGATCTCATGTACTGTGTGGACATACTCGACGCACTCACCAAAGACTTTTTCGCGCGCAAAGGCAATCCAATTGAGGAAACTGGCGAAATCGGCGAAATCGCCGCCCGGCCGGACACCGAGGGCTATGAGCCCGTCTCCTCAACACTCTGGCGCCAGCGGGAGGAGTACTGCGCCCGCCTTATACAGCACGCGTGGCGTAAGCATAAGACGCGTGCCGAAAACGGCGGCAACGATGCGGATGCCACAAATGATGCTGATGCGGATGCACCACCTGGAAGTGGTGATGATCCGGCTGATGATAGCGGTGGCGGCGCTAATAACGATGATAGCCCAGACGCTGCCGGTGCTGGTGGCGGTTATGAACCAAATGCTGATGGCCCATCCGCTGATCCAGCTGATGACACCAAAAGCAATGTAAATAGTCCAACGGATGGCGGCAGCGGCGGCGGCGGCAGTCCCGGTGGCCAGAGCGCCGGCAGTGGCGGGAGCGCCGGCCGCCAGACGGCCGTTCTCGTTGAGAGCGATGGTTTTGTGACAAAAAATGGCCACAAGGTTGTAATACACTCGCGATCGCCGAGCATAACATCGCGCACGGCAGATGTCTGAGCCAGGCCTCGCCCCCCCCTCCAAGACGCACGCGAGCATTAGGAGTAGGAGCAACAGTGGCAGCGGCAGCGGCAGCGGCAGCGGCAGTGACAACCAGCAACTGATGTCCGTTGCGGCGGCAACTGTTACAACTACAACTATAACAACAACAACAACAGCAACAACAGTGAGCAAACAGGTACAGCGAAGAACAACAACAACAACAACAACAACAAAAAACAAACAACAACAACAACAAATAACAACAACAACAACTGGAGCAAGAACAACTGCGAACAAGCATAATTTTCTGCTATAGATTAAAAGATGGAAAACAATATAAAGCATCAACACCAACAATAACAACAACAACAACACCAACAACAACATCCTAAGAACAACAACAACAACAACACCAACAAGAACAACGACAGCAGCAAGTATCTAAATTTAAGTTAATTCAGTTCGAATAAGCACAACAATAATAAAACAAGAACAACAACAACAATCATAATTAAGCTAATTAATTAAATGAAAATGGTTAAAATTAAATTTATAAGCAGGCTCGTAGTTACCTTCTATTACACCACCCAAAGAAAAACAAAAACCAAACAAGAAACCAACAAATTATTACAATTGGCCAACCTGTAATAACAACTTGAATGATAAATATAATTGTTACAATAAACATGTTCATATCCACATACATACTCACATACATACATACTCACATACATACATACTCACACACATACGTAATTCTCATTGAGTCTCAAAAGTTATTTCTCAATTTTTTAAATCCCAAAAATTTTGATTTGCACAGAATATTAAATAAAAGAATATCAAAATCGAAATAAAAAATAAAACTGAAACACAATCATCATGCTACCCATTAATAAACATACACACATACATAAATACATACATAGTATTACATACAATACATACAATACATTTCAGAGAACGAAAAGAAAACAGCAACTAAATAATTAAACAAAATAAAGCAGGCAAGAAAATATTTCAAAAATATATAATGATAAAATTATGCAAAATGAAATGAGGCAACAATTGAAAAAAAAAACACCAATTTCACGAATACAAAGCATTTTATATATTACATTTAAAGAAGTTATTAAAAACCGTCTGAACTGCCATAAAAAGCAATACAAAAGATACAAAACGACATTAAGAAAAGAAGAAAACTAAAGAGAGAAAAAGAAAAACAAAAGCAAAAACAAGAGAATAATAATGACTACCAAGAACATTTCTATAAACCAAAAAGCATTGAACACTCACACATACAGGCACACACACACATACACATATATATACAAACGCATACATATGTACTAGTACATATATATATATATATATATATATGGATATATCTATATATATATGTGTATACAAATATAATTTATAGCAACTCGAATTCGAATTCGATTGAAACGTGCCTATCGAGTCATTAAACGTTATGCATTGTGTTGAAGCAATCCCTTGTTTATACCACTCACACACACACACACACACACACACACAAACACACCCGTATATACATACATTTTGAAAACAATTACTATATTACAATAATTTAAATAGATCTACGTTTATGCAATGAATTTCACGATTTTTTACAACTTTAAAGCGTTCTCCCATTTCTGTTCCAGTATCTCTCCCTCTTTCTCTCTCTCTCTTCCGTCATTCTGTCTCTTTTAATTCGTTTATTAAGATGAATTCATATGTATATTGGCAATTTAAGTATTTTGGCAATCTGGCAACACGTCAAAGTGTTGCCAATTGCAATAGATTAGGGAAATAGTTGTGCATAAGCGTAGTCTCATTTAAATTCAAATTGTAGGGACAAACAATCAGCGTTCGGCAATTAGCATGAAATATAAGGAAGCATACATTGTATATGTACACGACACGTACATACATACATTACAATACAATACAATACGTGCACACATATTTGTCGAGTCATGTTCATTGAGAACAGTGCCTGGCAATGCCGTTCGCAGACTTGCGCTCTGTGCTGGCAATGCCGTTCGTGTGGCAACTGTACCGCATTCACATTAATAAACATACACTGAGACATTAACATTGGAGTTGGGGCGCATTGAGCTAAACAAACAAAAAAAAAAAAACAATAATAATAATAATAATAATAATAATAAATACAAAAAAACAGAAACAAAAATAAAACATCAATATAAAAATAAGATTAAAGTAAAAGCGACAAAATGAAACAAGAAAATAGAAAACGCATCGGGAAAAAAAGCGATTTAAAAACAAGAAATTCATATTTAACTCTAGTATCTTGTAAACGGAATACAACTGTGAATTAGCGAGAATTAAAGGTAAGAGGTAATAGAAAAAGAGTTAGAAGAAGAAGAGGAAAACAACGAAAACGAAAACTAAATAAAACAAAAACTGTGCAAATGCCCAAGAGTGAAGTGAAAAAAAGATTTATATTAAACAATAAATAAAAATTAAAAATTAAAAAAATGTATTCTGTTAGATGCAAAGCAAACATCAAAATTTGTGCAGAGCGAGTGCTTAAATTAAATTAAAATAATAAAAAAAACTAAAAACAAAATCCAAAACAAACAAAAAAAAAAAGGAAAAAGTAAAACATAAAAAAGCTACAATACATAAATAAGGCGCCCTCCTTTCAAAGAAAGAGCGTGCGGTACCAAAGAGCATAAAAACACAAGAAAACAAAAACAAAAACAAAACCACGTACAATACGTATAAGGAGCACAAAGAGTGTACAATTGCGAATGTTTTGAGTTTCGATGGACGTGTTCTCTCTTTTTTAAACTCATTCGTATTTTTTCCTTTCTTCCCCATTTTTATCCTAGCCACAACAAAACAAAAAAAACCAAGTGCAGTGAACAGGATGCAATAACAAAATCTAAAAAAAAAACAAAAAACAAAAATAAAGAAACGGTAAATTGAAAAAAAGGAAAAAAAAACAACAAGCATACAGTTATAAATATTTAATTGTGTGTTTAAATAAATCATATTAATGAATAAGTATAAATACTTATTAAGTATTCAATTAAAATTTCAAAAAATCTAAATGGAAAAATTTAATAAAAAATAAATAAAAACGGTTTAGCTTGATTGCTTTGAAATGTTGCATACTTTTCAGCTGTATTCGCATCGCATTCGCTTATCGTTTCAATTAGTTACATTTTATAAGCGTTTCCTTTCCTTTCCATTCGTTTCGTTTCGTTTTGCTTCGTTTCGCTACACTTCGTTTCAGTTCGTTTTATTTCGTTTCGTTTCGCTTCGCATTTGCCGTCGTTTCAAGTGTGCTTTAAGCAATGTCAAATGAAAGGCAAACTTTCGTTTCGTTTGAAGCGGCTTTTGTTCCCATCGATTTTATTTAATTTTTAATATTCACGTTTTATTATTAACAATTATGACAGATGATTACAACAAATGATTATGTAACGATATTCAAAAATACTGTAAATTAGCATACATGCATATGCAATATATGTATGTGTGTGTAAATCATGCATACATTTATGTATATACATACGTATGCATATTTTAATATGTATATGTAAATGTGAAGTTCCATTGCGCACTAACACATATGCACAAATCAATCGCATACCAAACTACGTACACACATAGATACACACACACACACACACACACACACATAGATACACACTTACATATGCTTTGCTATTGCTTCAAATTTGCCATTTTTAATTACAAATTAAATGAAATCAATTGTAAAACTTTTATGTAAAACGCGCTTTTTACACACACACACACACAAAATACATACTTGTTATTTGCTCCATCTCTCTCCCTCTCTCTCTTTCTCTCTTTCGCTCTCCATCTCATTTACAGCATCAAATCCTGTACACCAATTCATATACTTACATATTCATGTGCTTGTAACACACTGCCTCTCTCTTCAACGTATGTGAATGTAAAATTGACTTTAATAAGCATACAGCATTACATACATGAGTACATATGTATGTAGATACACACGACACAACAAAAGCAACATACACACACACACACACACAGAGACACACACACTTAAACAGCTATTCAACCAAATTGTACAAATTTATATACCCTAGCTAAAATTTTGAATTGACCGAACCACCCAAAGGCAAAAACGTTGAGCTTCAATAATTTACATACATACATACATACATACATACATACATACTTACATACTTGTTTGACAGCAAATAAATTTAATTATACCTTATAAAAAAGAATATATACATTCTTTTTTTTAATTTCTATCAGAAAATAAAAAACAATGGTACAAAATACAAGCAAATCGTACAAGTTTGAAAATTATTAATAGTTCAATGTTAAATATTATTTCGAGCCAAAATACGTTTATTGCAATTTCAACTATTTATTATTGAGTCTATTGCAAAGGCGTTTATATATGTAATAGTATTTATATATAATAAATTGTTTTTTTTTTTCTATTAATTAGTTAACTGTGCAATTGTTAAAATATATTCTACAAGCACCAACCACTGTCCTATTTATTGAATTGACTTTAAAACTGTAGCGAACGATAATTTATTTTGATTGCAATTCAACCTTTGAAAAAAGCACATACATATGCATATGCATACATATGTATATACAAATGATATATGTATGTATGTGATGGGGACCAGTCTGAGCGTTGCCTTTGTAATAAAACACAGAAAAAAGTTCAAAAAAAGTGAAAAGATCCAATTTATATTTAATTTCTTTAACAAACATACTAACATACATACATAAATACATACATCCATACATACATAGATACCAGCATACAGATGCACATGTACATGATTAAATATGAAGCTTCTTTATAATGCCAACTCGCATATCAAAGGCAATCAATCAGATGCCCGATTTCATAATGTTTTGCATATTAGTTTATCAAATTCTATTCAACGTTCTACAATACATACATACATATGTATCGTTATAGTACAACACATGTATGTATGTATGAATTATTTATATAAATTATGTTAAAATGTTAGCTTATTTTATTTTAAACGCTTTTAGCATTTCTATTGTACGTTTTTGCGAAAGGACCCTAACTGATTTCTCCCCCCACTTACCATAATAAGCGCTTGCAAATTGCCAATTATTTAACGACTTTAATATACTTATTATACCATATACAATACATACTTAGTAGCTTCATTATTATACATTTTGTTGGCTGTTTGACAAAACAAAAAAAAAAAAATACGAAACCACAAAACTAAAAATTAATTCTATTGAAAAAACGAACACATGCTAAAATGAATTAACCGACATGCTAACTAATAACAGAAAATTAAGTTTGAAATTCCGTACAAATGCATAAGTTATATAAAATATAAAACAAAAACAAAAACATATATATATATAATTATATATTATATATCTACTGAGTGCACTGTTATAAAAAATGAGGGGCGGGGCGAGATTAAACAAAAACAAAAAAGAATAAACAAACTAAAAACCAAATATTATATGAAACGACGTTATCAAAAGCGTACACAAATTATGCTTATGCCATTTAAAGAACTACAAAAGCAACAAAAACAAATGCGACAAGAACAACAAAACAAAAAAACAAAAACAAAAACAAAATAAAATTAAAAACAGGAATAATAATAAAAACATCTGTAAAATTAAAATAATAATAATTATAATACAATAATAATCATTAAAAAAAAGAATTTTTTTTAGTATTAAACAAACCTAAAAATATGACATAAAACTAAATAATAATCAAATAACCGAATAAAATGCGATGAACAAAAAATAAAAATAAATTAAAAAAAAGAAAATTACAAAACTATTTCATATGTTTAGCATAAATATTTTTTGTGCCGAGGTTACGTTCGAAGCAACACGCGCATCATTGCCATTAGACAGAATAAAATTAAAATAAAATATATTATATATACATACATACATGCATATATACAATATGAATATGCCTAAAACTGAATATGAAATAAAACTATTTATAATAAAATACTTATTGCATATTTTGTGCTGCTGAATGAGGTCACAACGCAACAAAAACAAAAAAAAACCAAAAAACCAAAAAACCAAAAAAACAACCAAAAACATAATAAGAATAATAAAAGTTTATTTATTATAAATTTAGAGCAATAAAATTCATCTGCATAATTTTAGATAAATACCTTCTTACATACTTATGTCTAAGAGTAGTGTGTGTGACAGCATGACTAATATTTTGCGCCTGCACTATGCGACTGCACTGTGCCACCCCACACACAGGCTCACTTGTATATCAATTCACTAACACATACATACATAGGTACAGTTACAGGATAGTATTCACAGTGCTGGCGCAAAATTGTTATGCTGGCGTGTGAGACAGACGGAAACAAAACAAAACAAAAAGTAACAAATAAGCAACAAAGCAAAACGAAACAAAAAAAAAAAACAAAAAAACTAAAACAAAAAAATACAAAAAACAAAAACAAAAAATGCAAAAAAGCAACTCTAAAAACACAAAAAAAAATGAAATTAAACTTTTTTTTAGGTACACTTAAATCAAAGCATGAAATATTATATTAGTTAACTAAAATAAATGCTTTTTTGTCAAATCACTATAGAAAAAATGAAATGAACAACTTTAGCTTTATACTCGTACATTTACATTTGTAATATATTACATAAGTCTAGTTAATTACATTAAAGAACAAAACAAAATGAAGAATGAAAATCAAACGAAGCGTAGCAAATTAATTCAAAGAGAATATAAATACAAAATGACAAAATAAATTAAACAAAATAAATATTTAAATGTAATGCAGCCAGTTATTATGCATAGCTAAAGAATTATTATGAAAAAAAAAACTTGAAAAATGCAATTAGATATTCATATATATAAAAAATAAAACTTTACATTTCTAAAAATTTTTTAAATAATTTATTTTATTTTATTTATTTATATATAATACGTATTTTTAATTAAAAAATAATTTTAATATATATGTGTCCTGTTTTTAATAATTATTGCAATTTCGTTATAATCTTTACTTTCACATACCCATAGACCGGCAGACACACACACACACACACACACATACACATATACAGATACAAATTGCAAGCCACCATGCCCAAGCAACCTGAGAAATAATTTTGCGTACTAACAAAAATATAAACTAAATAAATGCCACGCCTACAACAAAGAACAAAACACAATTATGAAAGTTGCCATCCAGCGAAATATTTACAAGCATACGCATGTGTATGTACAGGACATACATGCATACATATATACTATGTATGTATATGTACATACATCAATTTGAATAATAATACAATTACATTTATAAATTAATTATTTGCAAAGGAACGCGCAAGTCAACCACATTCATTTAAAAATTAAAAATAAAACGAAAATAATACTAATAGAAAAAAAACCAGACTGAAGAAAAAGAATTAAAATTAAAATATGATTGCCATAATACAAACAAAAATTAAATTAAAATAAAAACAATGCAATAAATGCATTAAGCTATTACCATAAGTGTGAGTATTGGACAAGCTGCTTTCAAAATTGAATACAAAAACATAAGAAATTATTAGACAAGCATACATACATGCATACATACACACCTATGTATGTATATCGAAGTACACGATACACGCTCTGCAATGGGCACAATCTGATCGCGGAAAATTTTGGAAAATCATTTAAAATTCTTTCGAGTTTTCGATGTCCAATTGACATGGCCATCCCAAAAGTATGCTACAATTTCACCTATAATCGGTATACGTTTGCAGATCTATGATCAGGATTGACACATACACGTACACATACACATACACATACAGACACACAGACACCGCCATGCTCACACAGTTACCTAACAGCAGCAAAAGGCAGTTAATTAAACCCAATAAGAAAAATTTAATACAAAAATACAAAACACACAAAAAAAAATAGCGCCACAAGATTAAAAATAATAAAAAAAATAAATAACTAATAAAATATGAAAATCAACAAACAATAAGAAAAATGTATTTATATTTATACACAAGCAAGCAAAAAAAAAAAAAAAAAAAGATTTAAAACAAGAAAACGTAAATAATTCTTTTCTAAAAAGCAATAAGCAAACAAACCAAAAAAAACCAAAAAACCGTAACAACAAGAAAATAATATTAATAAAGGAAATCAATGGAGAGTCACAGGCACCGTTAGCATATTTTTTTTAATATACAATACAAAATACAATTTAAGCAAAGTACATAAAGTAAATTATTAGTGAGAAACAACTGATGTCTTTATAAAGACTTTATATATGCCTGCCATATGCCTACATCTGCCTAGCTGTCTGACTCTATATATATATATATAACACGAAATTGATTTTCTCTCGCTTGAGCACCAGATGACATACACACACACACACAACCAGATACATACACACACACACACAACCAGATACATACACAGCAACTCCAGAACTTATCGATTGATATCTTTTCAAAAAAGAAAGACATAAGTTAATTGCCAGAATTTATTATTATTATTTTTTTAATTTTGGTTTTTTTTTAATTTTTTTTTTGTTTTTGTTTTACTGACTTTATCAATTAAATTAGGTTTTGTTTTTTTTTTAATTCCTACTATAAAATCATAATTGTACTTAGTGTTGTTTTGTGGCAGCATTCATTCTTTCTTCACATTTCCACAATTTTTAAGCAAAAAAAATGAGCAACAAATACAACAAATAAAACAAATAAAATAATTAAAATTCTCTCCTCTATGGAGCGCAGTTTTTGAGCAACTCTATTTGATAGCAACTTCCCCGGCTACAAATTTCTAGTGGTTCAGATGACTGTACAAGCCCTCCCAGAAGTAAACAAATATAAAAGACGAAAAACAAAGAAATAAATAAAAATATTTAAAATCAATAAACAAGACAAAAAACTAAAAGAAACCAAATATTAATAAATTTAAAGAAAATTACAATTGTTATACTGTGAATATATACATATTTGTTATATATATGTATATAAATTTGTGGAAATCAAGGAAGCAGCTAAATTGTATGACACCCGCCACTTTTCTACTAAACAAATCGACTGTATATATAAGATAATATATATATGAGTATATATATATATATATGTAATGATGTAGCAATATAACAGTATGAGAATGTGTTAAAAGACACACTGACACAAATACACACACACACACACACACACAGTCAAACACATACATACATACATACGTACATACGACTTGTATATACATATGTAGGTCGATGCATTTTCAAATTGTTCATTTACGTTTACCCATTGGCATTAACAATAAACAATAAATAAAAATATTTCAAAACGAAAGTGAAAAATATTTAACAATCTGTCATACATCTAAATGTTTTCGCACATTTCAAAATAAATAGTATGCATAACAATAATAATAAAGAAAATATTAAATATATAAACGTGAAGAATACAAAATACCAAAAATATGAAAAACAAAAGTAACAACAAATTGTTAAACATTTTTTTTTAATACTCGTAACTACAGAATCATTAAGTTTGAGCGCCATTTTTGATAATACAAAACAAAGTAAAGGATGAAATATATATATTATGTATATATATTTATATTATATATATATACATATACATATATATAAATATATATATATATATACGCATATATATATAAATATATATATATATATTATAAAATGTATATACATATATCAAATTCAAGACAAATAGCAGTGCGACAACAATTTTGTATGTATTAATTTTTAACAATATAAACAACAACAAAAACAAAAATCCAAAAACACATACAAACACACACATACCAAGAACAACACAAACATAAATTGTTTTTATAACAGTATATATATATATATATATACTAGATATATTATATAAAACAAAAACAAAACAAAAACCAAAATAAAATTAAAATAAATATATTTAAAAATACAAGAAATAATAAGATACAAAAAACGCCTGAATTAGTTTGTTACGCAAACGAAAATTATAATTAACTTACTTCAATGTAAAACCAAAAACAAAAAAAAAATACCCTATAAAGTAAAACAAAAACAAGAAAAGAACAGAGAACAAAAACAAAAAACAACAACAAACTGCACAATAACATCTAAATGTAAAAATATTAATTAATTATAAACCGCAATGCAAAAACTGAACATATTAATTTAATATAAAAACCCAGCAACAATGATGCCCCAAAAACGCTAAAGAACAAAAAAAAAAAGAAATAAATAAAATTAAACAAAACCAAAAGAATGAAATGAAAATAAAACCAAAAACGAATCATTTTTATTTTATTATATATAAATAATTAATGCTTTTTTAGTTCTTAACAAGCTGCATAATTTACATTAATGTATAATTTTTAAAATAATAAGCAAAACACAAAGAAACATAATTAAATTAATAATAATACATAAAATCCAACTTTAAAATGGGCAAACAAAAATGATTGTAATGTAATAAAACAAGAAAGAAAAAAACAAAACAAAACAAAAGCAAAACAAAATAATATATTAAATTAAAAGCGAAATTTTTTCACACTTTAGCTTAATAAATTGTAAAAAAAAAATCCAAAAAAAAAACTGAAATAAAATGAGATTTAATTGAATTTGTTATGCAAATGGAAAAAAAAATCTGTGTTTTAATAATATTTTTTTTATTTCTGAGAGATAACAAAATTACTAAAAGAAACCAAATTTTAATTATTTTTTTTATTATAATAATTTTAAAAAAATTGTTTACCTCCCTTTTACGTAAGAAATGACTAATAAAATTCTTAAAACTTAAAAAAATTTATATTGAGTTGCTTGTTCAAAAAGAAAAAACTTTTCCACTCCTCCATTAATGTACTTACACTCTGCCAATAGTTCTGAACAGCACTGTACACACTAATGGTGCTTTGAATTGGCTAGGTAGGATAGTTTTCTTGAACTGCAAGGATATACCATAGATTTAATATCTGTTAATTTGTCTCAAATTTGTCTCTTCAAATTTGTCTTCATTTCCTTTGACAGATTTTATATCCTTGTTTTATATCCTTGTTTTATATCCCTGATAACTGTGCAAATATTTTATGTATGTGCTCTATATCCATACTTAAAAATAAGGAAATTATCCTTCCCAAAAGAAATAAAATAAAAATGAATGAAATATCAAGTTGTTTGTATTTGTCATATTTTATATTTAGTTTTTATTTATAAGTTTTATTTTCATTTCCTGTTGCTAAGATTAAGGCGCATTCAACGCAGGATACCCACAGGATACACGTTGGGTAGTTGATGGGCACTCGCTGCGAAAATATATTCATATTGCATAATACATATTTACAATTGCACTTGTCGCATAAAATACAAAACAAAAAATGGAGGTACGAACAAATTTTGAAGTGGTACATACAAAAGCTCGTAATAAAGGATATACCATCGCACGTCTCAATACATATATATAGAGCTATCTAGGCTGTACAATTTTACAGAGTTCATTTTCACGAATTACGATTAAAAGTTAAAATAAAATAAAAAATTTTAAAAAAAGAAGTGGAAAAGGGATAATCAATCACACGGATAAATCAAGTTGAATTTCAGGGTTTTCTACAACAATCAGGAATCGCTAAGGATATCCTTTAGAATCGAACTGGAGTTGCGCGTTGGGGCAAATTCATTGTTGCTCATAAGCAGCGATGTGACAGGTCCTGCTGCTGTTGGTGCTGTTGCTGATGCAGTTGCTGTTGCTGCTGCTGCTGCTGTAGCTGTCGCTGGTGTTGCTGCAGCTGTTGCTACTGGTGCAATTGATGTTAATGTGCCCGGCGCTGATACAGGCGCTGCCTCCGTTTGCTTGGAAATGCTCAACAAGGCGGGCCGTGTCGCCGTCTGAGGCTGTGACTCCTGTTCGAGGAATTGCACAAATGCCTGCATAAGATTCTCATTGCCTGGTAAATATGTAGATAAAAAAATTAAATTATATACATATTATTAATAATATATTAAATTTATATGTTTTCGTTATTGCTTTTGTACCTGTGCTTGAGGTGCTGCTACCGCCACTACCCAAAATGTTGCCCAGCCAACTGCTCTGTGGTTTATTGAGACCCACACGATCCGATTCCTGATTATTGAATTCCAGTACGGATGATATCATGCGCAGCACCTGCTGCTTATCGCCTGCATGTCCGCTAACCACATAGCCAATTATCAGGCTCTTCACGAGACTCTTATCAATTTTATCAGTTTGACTGGATTCACTGCTGTTGAGCTTCTCCTCCAGCTTCAGATTGGCATCCTTTAGATTCTCCACTGTGCAAAAAATATCGAACACAGAATTCGGTTATTACAATAATTAAGCAAAACTCGAACAAAAAATAAAAATAAAAAAAAGGAAATGATTTTAAAACTTATTTCTTAAACTAAAAATAAAAATTAAATATGTTTTTCAACAAACAAAACAAAAAAAAAAAAAAAGAAAACACGAAAAATTGTAAACTATGTAAATAAAATACGAGTGACGCGCGTGCACATTACGGAAACGTTGTTTATATTGTAGGCGTGGCATGCGGTTAGTGCGCCCACTGTACGGCGTAGTATGACATAAGTACTGGTCGTTAGTTAAATGGCACACCAGTACCTGATGTAATACTCAACCGTACAGACGCTAATGCTTCGAAAATGCTCTGGTTTCTTACGGTTCCGGCGACGGCTGCGATTTGCTGCGGCTTGTGGCGACTGAGAAGCTGCTTTATAGCCAGTTGGTGTGTATGTATTGATGGGGGGGGGGGGGGGGGTTGGGTGGGTTAGGAGTGGGAAGTGATATGTAGGTCAGGTCAATTGGATTAAATATCATATCATAGTTGTCAAATGGGTCATGTGAGTAATTGGATTTAATAGAAAATTGATAACAATTGCTGTGTCAAATGCAAATTCGATATTGAAATTTCAAAAAGAAAACCAAAAAAAAAAAAAAAACAAACAAAAATGTAATTAACAAATTGAAGCTTAAACTCAAAATAAAATCAAATCAAAGTCAAAGCATATAATAAATATTATTGGGAAATTGTTTAAAATTAGCTGGCAAACGACAACAACAACAACAACAAAGATAATTGTAACAATAACAATAACAACAACATCAACAAGAAGAAGAAGAAGAAGAAGAAGAAGGGAACAATCAATTACATTACATACAGTGTTATATGTATTGTATGTATGTGTGTATGCACATCTAATTTTATTATTATTATT